>JAAGNO010025080.1:0-32581 GCA_033439905.1 Ceryle rudis
GCCCGGGCGAGGGGCCTGGGCCGCGCCGGCGCTCGGCGGGGAGGAGCGAGACTGCCGGTGCCTCGGGAGGGGGAGCTCTCATCTCGCCGGAGAGAGGAGCGGCGGAGCCGGCCCCCGCCGGGGACCGTTAGGCGACGCCGGGCTGGGGGTGCTCAGCGGTGGCCCGCGCTGCGCGGGGCGGCCCAGGCCGCGGATGCCGTTGGCCGACTTTCTGAGGCGGTGCGCTAGCAAGGAAATAAAACGGGAAAAAAGATGACGCCAAGTTATTTTAGGGGCGTTGTTGCGTCATCTAAGAGCCTGAAATAAAAGTATATAGCTGTTACTGTACACGGGACTGATACCAAGCAGTGCTAGCTCATCAGCCTACTCATCAGCAGTCTCTGCACCGAGATAATTGAGCTTTTATTACAGCTTCTCTATATTCTGTGTGTCACAGCTTGAAATCCTACTGGCCCAATCTCCGTGCTGATTTAAACATCTCGGCTTTCCTTCGGTGGGCCCATTAACATTTAATTGCCATGTCAGTGAGCAGCAGCAGCATCTCAGTGGAAGAACTGCTGCTTGCACCAGCTGCATTCATAGAGGTCAAAATGGAGATGGGAAAGGAGTGGGCAATTTAGTCATTCTGTGTGCATATGAAAAGCCTTACAGGATTGTTAGTAGGGTACAAAAATCTGTTAATCACTTTCTCCTAAAACATCTTCCTTAAAAAAAGAATGTCGCTTATGTCCTTGGGCAGGGTAATCAGAAAGGGCAGGTGGTGGAAAAGAAATAGAGTAGACCCTTTTCCCTACCTACCAAAGAATGCAAAGAAGCAGACTAAATTTCAAGTGCTAAAATTCTTCCCTTTTGAGCAAGTTGAACTGTTATCAATAATTAAAATAGGGAGGAATTTCTGCTCAGAGAAGAGATTTATGCTCACTTTAATCTTTTAGCTGCATTAATTAATGTTTATTTCTTTATTATTAACAGGGGAAAATGTAATCTATAGCTTTAGCAGTATGAGTACTAAATGGTAAATACAAACTATTTCATAAAAGCTATTTCAGCCTTTCCTTGCCTCCAATTTAGCACATTTTGTAGTCCATGCTAACCCACCAGCTCAGAGCTGGCATTTGATTAATATGGCCAGAATTATTTCACAAGTTATTCTTAACTAAAAATTAGATGTGTTATATCAATTATTTTAAAAGAGAAAATAAATAAATTTAAAAGTTTGTCTTGATATCAGCATTAATTCTTTCCAAAGATTTACATTATCTGAACTCCTTTTGCTTTGCTATAAACCAAGAAAAAAAGTAAATAGCTGCTGCACTAGATATAGGCTACTTTTATTAAAGCTCCTATCAGGTTAGTCTTCTACAAAGTCTCTACTGAAAGCTTTACTAAACCTTTCCTCTGTGGAGATACAACGGCATGTGGAGATACAGTGGCAGCTGCACATCCCACAAAGGGGAGAATTAGGCCAGCAAAATTTCCCAGACAGACACCCCTAATTAAGAAGTTACTCTTGTCTGATGAGCTTCCCTATCCCTCAGTTTGGTTTAATTGAGAGAGGGAGGTGCAAACAAACCTGTCAGCCTGCTGCTTTCCCCAGAAACTTCCATTCCTCTGTACTGCAAGGCAGCTTTTCAGGTCACTGTTCCATGAATTACTAACATGAAGTTAAGAGCGGTCCTTCCCCAGAGAAGTTCTGTTGAAAGACAGTGGTGGAGAATCTGCCTCTCACCAGCCACCCCAGGATGGCAATCCCGCAGGTCTCTAGGAGGAAGACCTGACACCAGCAAGTGTGAAGTGGCCTTGCAGAGCACACACATCCACAGAGTAGCCTGTCTTCACTGTCACTAGGTGAGCCAGAAAACAGCAGAAGGAGCTGACTGACTTGAGTCTTTGGAGAAGAAAACCAGAGCCCAAACATTTAATCCATAATACAGACACAGAACAAAATTTATTAAATTCTTACAAATTCGGCCTATTTTTCTACTTTGTTAAATATGCATGTTATGTATTTCTTTTATAATACTGCCACTATGAAACATGAAGTAAAAGTTTAAGTGCCAGAATGCCAAATGCTGGGCTGTAGAGAGTTTCAAAGAGACTCTGTAACAACAATCTCCCAAGTCTGGCTGTGAAGGGGAACATCTAAGGGCAGTGTTTCTTTATGCCAAGATACATAAAATGTTCTGTTTGCTCCTGGTCAAACTGCCAGGCTTGTCATAGCTTTGCGAGCTTCCAAGTTCTGCTTGTAAAGTACAACGCTCTTCTCCGAGTAAGGAGAGCGTTTCCAAAATGACAGAGCAGTTGCAGCTGCCCAAACTAACCAGTAGGCAAATGTAGTTTGCAGTCAGACTCCCCCAGATTGGAAAACTAAATTGCTGCATAAATGTGACACGTCAGTGTTTTATGCAGCCTTTTCAGGTACAGATTAAGCTGCCTCTGTGTAATTCTGTGCTCAGAGCTAGCTGTTCCTTTCTTCAGCACATTACCAGCCTGCAACCAACAGTGGAGCAGTAAGGACCTCTTGTAGTATTTTCCTTGAATACAAGGTCCATAAGAAGCCTTAGTGAACTTGGGCAATTTGACTATTAAAATTAAACTTCAGGACCAGCTACAATGGCATTTATCTGGTTCCCATAATATCTTAAGTGCAAAGAGGGAGCCACCTTCTACATAGTCACCGCTCTCCACACAAAGAGTTCACTTGGGTTACTCTTTCAAAAGGAGCAATATTCTCATTCTCATCTAGAATTTAGGCAGACAGTTTTTGTCATAAATATCGGGAACAAGCCAGTGCTTCATCCCAGGCTGAGATACAGACCTGGCCGGTACTTAGCAAAGTACTGCAATGAGTCACTGGTCTGGGTCTGTGTGGCTGCTGAGGGATCCTTTGGTCTTTGGTTTCCATCTCCCTGCCTGCAAGTGCTGTCTCCAACTTCTCTGAGTGGCTTTTCAGAAACTCTAACAGGCACAAATGACAAAGCAATTACACGAGTTTGGTGGAAAACCGTGGGAGTTTTCTAGAAGATTATAAGAATTTTATCTTCTATCACATAATTTCTTTTATCCACCACTGAGATATCCTAATAAGCTTTCTGAAATACTGCTGCCTCATGGAGATTTAGTGAGAACTAAAGTATACAAACCTAAGGAGCTCTGGATGGAACTGAACTATCCCCTCCTTGCCTCACCTAAGGGCAGCGCTAAGGACTCTGCAGAGTATGGGTGGAAAAGACAGCAGGCTGTATTCCTGGGTACTGCACGTGAAACACCCTGGTGACTCCTATCCGAGTTTGATCTAACATAGCGGTGCCAGCAGAGTTACGTGCTGCTTAAGCTATGAAAGTAGTAGAGGATTTAAATCAAAACAGCAATCCGTATTGATTGCTTTTATCTGTAAAAAATGCCATTTCTGTAAAACCACTTTTAAGATCTTAATCTGGGATTTAAGTTGTTTAGTAGTAAAGTCATTAAAAATAATATAGCCTAGTGCAAAGAAGCAACACAATAAGTAATACACTTGTATTCCTTCCTTTCCTTCTGAGAAGGTTTAACAAAAAAATGGATAAGAATTACTTTAGAAGCTTCTGAAATGGATCCAACTCTTAAGTGCATTGTAATAACCATTCACCTCTGCACCTGAATGCCATAAACCAGATGATTATTGCAGCATCAAGGAGTTTCATTGTCCCGGTCATTCATTCAAACTTCTGGTCAACCCAGAGTTGTTTGGGAATAGTAGAATAGCTGAGGTTGATGGGCACATCTGGTGCCTTGAAACGTTGTGTAGTCCCCTGCTCAAAGCAGGGTCAGCTAGAGTTCAGGACTCTGTCTCTTCGGGTTTTGAATATCTCCAAGGATGGAGACTGCACCACCTCCCTGGGCAACATGCTTCAGTGTTCAAACACCCTCACAGTAAAAAAGCCCCAACAAAATAAATTATGTTTAAAATGAATGAGCCCTTGTAGACTTGCAGCCCAGTGAAGATGTGATATGAGCTGCTGCTGCTCCATCAAAATATCAGTCTTAGTGGTTTTTAGGTCCACCTTACATTCTAGAAAAGACCTGTATTTTTCAGCTTCCCTGTTAAGGTGGACAATGAATGTTACTCAGTATTGCCATCACCACAAATTACTTCCTCATGTATTTATATGACTGTTGTACAAATGTTTAATTTTCTGTCAAAGTGTGTGTCAAAGAGTATCAACAGTTTTGTTCCTCCTGTGTTGGTGGTTGTACTGAATAGTACTGTAATAATAGGAGATAGGCCAGAACTTTGTAATAAGAGGAATCCCGCAATGGCAGTCTATATAATGGAGGGCTCCCGGGTCTCTTTTAACTGCATTTTTTCAGATTCCACTATTTGTGGTTGCAGGAGACTGAAAGTATTGGGACAAGTACATTCAGGTAGAAGTAGGGAGTATGTACTTAAGAGAAAAGTTCTGTGGGTTTCAGAATAAGCGATTACATTTTTACTTCTGAAGAATTCAAAAATAACAGATAGGCCAGACAATTTAAAATTCTCCTTCTATACTTGTTCATGTGATTTTAATCCAGTATTAATTGTGTGCTGCTTAGCTGATTTTGGTCACATAAAGGTCATGCAGTATTGCTTCTATCCTCAGATGGCTTAACTACACTTCTTGCTAAGCAATCAAGTCTCTGTAGCTATTATTCATGGGAGGATAAATTAAAAATTATTTTCCATGTACACCGAACACTGTAAGCTTAGTGTTTCCTTTCTTCTATTTCACATAAACTTATGAAGATTTTCTGCAGAGCTAGATGGTGATCCTTAAATTAAAAATGTTCTGTCATTTCTTCATTCTCTTTAAGCACATGGGAAAACCCCTGTTATTCCAGTACATCTTGGACAGAAAAATTTTTTATTTTAATCTCTTAGTGAAAAAGAAGCTTTCTATTTCTATCACTTTGTATCCACTGAAGAACATAAACATCTAAGCAAACCAATAGAGTGAACGTTAGTAGCTCACCGGTAGACGAGAAAATGAACAGTAGTACTGGTTTTGTTGATCCCATATTTATGATCACTGCCACTGTAACTTTTGTAAAGCGTGGTGTCAGGAGGCGATGAAGTTGTACAGATTGTTGTTACCATGTAACAAGTATACCATGCTAAAAAGGCAAAACTTAACTGAGTTAATCTCAAGGAACAGAGTTTTTTAATGGTAAATGTGTATTTACGCACCCTGTGTGCCTTTATGTGAGGTGTATCTCAGGTGCACACGCATATACGTTTATACTGTGAGACAGTGAAGGTAATGAACAGAATTCCTAGATGTTTCATTCTAGCAGTGCTTGACAAAACATACATTGTCAAGCCTATTACTTCTGCTTCTTTAGCAAAATCTCTATTATGAATATAAACTTGGCAAAGCAACTAATGTGAAAGCTTGAAATTGGAAAAACCTCCTTTCTGGCAAAAGAAGTGTGGGTGGTCTTTTATTTAGGCATATTGTTTCATTTGCTTGGTTGAGGGTATCCGAGTCCTCACTATACGTAAAAATTTTCCAGGAAAGTGCATAGAATTTTTTTTTTATTTTTTTTTTTTTTTAATACTGGAGGAACATGGATTCACTGTAACATAGTAACTTTGATAATTCCCTTTTCAGTTGTTTATTGGGGCCATTTAAGCAGTGAAGAACTTGCCACCTTGGCATGTTCCCTTTCCCTTACTGTAATTTCTGACCCAATGTGTCAGTACTATTGCTAGGAATGCAGAACCTTGTGAGATTAGCTATAAAACTAACTAAAGCTCTGTCCCCTTTGAATAACTCTTTACTCATAAAGACTAACATCATCCACTGCCTACAGAAATGCACGGTGAAAAAAATTACAAAATTAAGAGAAAATGAACAGGGAATCCATAAAAAAAAAACCACCCACAAACATAGATGCCATTTGGTGACAGAAGAGAAAAAAAATGAGCATGCCAGCATTTATGTGTGCATTGCCATGGATTGATGCTTCTCCCTCTAAGCACCTCCTGCTGGTAGTTGCTTACATTTAGATATTTCCAAAATAAAATGCTTTATTTTTGAAATTCTAAGATTGATGTTTCAACAATTTCAGCCCAAAACATCTTCTTCATTTAAAGTTATTTCCCAAATCCATCCCCTTTTGTGGCTCTCTCAAAAAAGTATGTTTGGCAATTTTGATAACTTGTTTTTTCCACCTTTCCCTTGGAGGAGTTATTGGAAATTGCCTAGGAAACTTTCCTGTTATTTAGTGCAAATTGCCACTTAGGTATAACAGAGATCGCTGTAAGAGCCTGTTCAACGCAAATACGAAAGCCAAAGGTCTTGGAAGAGGGAAAGGCAGATAGTCTTTGAACTGTAGATAGAGAAAACAGGAGTAGGCATCAGGTGTCAGTTACCATTCTGCAATAAGCTTGAAGAGAAATAATGTAATTATGAAATACATGCTGTTCCTAAATTACTAAAAGAATTAGTAGTAGACAAGGGGAAGTATTTTCTTCCTTATTCATAGCAGTCAACACCGTGGAGAGAAGAGAAAGAGAAATAAAAAACTATATAACTTTAAAGGTCATGGTGATTTTCCAGATATTTCTTCTCTGGCAGATAGTACAGTACAAAAATCAGATAGAAGTTCAGCTTGACTGCCATTGAGTGTTAGAGCTCCCAAGGAGGAGTGGAGGAAAGTGGAAATTGCTCACAGTTGCTACTGATCATTTTTTGCTTTGTTTTGTTCTGTTCTATAATGGCATTTGTTCCTGTTAAAAGATAATTTTTCCAATTATGTTTTTTCACTGTCCCTGTAACTGATTTTTTTACAGCAATTGGAATGACTGAATGTGTAGTTTATCTTCATGGAAGGGGAGGGAACTGTTTAATATCTTCATCAGTGACACAGACAGTGGGATCAAGTACACTCTCAGTAAGTTTGCAGATGGCACCAAGCTGAGTGGTGCAGTTGACATGCCAGAGGGATGGGGTGCCATGCAGAGGGACCTGGACAAGCTTGAGAAATGGGTCTGTGAGAACCTTATGAGGTTCAACAGGGGCAAGTGCAAGGTCTGCACCTGGGTCACGGCAATCCTCGATATCAGAACAGGCTGGGGGATGAGAGTATTGAGAGCAGTCCTGCAGAGAAGGACTTGGGGGTACTGGTGGATGAAAATCTGGACATGAGCCAGCAATGTGCACTCGCAGCCCATAAATCCCAACAATATCCTGGGACGCATAAAAAGAAGTGTGGTCAGCAGGTCAAGGGAGGGGATTCTCCTACTCTACTTTGCTCTGACACCTGGAGCACTGTGTACAGCTCTGCAGTCCTTGCATAAGAAGGACATGGACCTGTAGGAGCAGGTTGACAGGAGGGCCACCAAAATGACCAGAGGGAGGAAACACCTCTCCTATGAAGACAGGCTGAGAGAGTTGGGGTTGTTCAGCCTGGAGAAGAGAAGGTTCCAGGGACACCTTCCTAGAGGTGGAGTCTCCTTCTCTGGAGATTTTCAAAACCTGCCTGGCTGTGCTCCTTTGTGACCTGTGATAGATTGTATGATCCTGCTCTGGCAGGGGGGTTGGACTTGAAGATCTCCAAGGTCCCTTTCAACCTCTGACACCCTGTGATACCTGTGATACCTTATTGTGGCCTTCCAGTACTTAAATGGAGCCTGTAAGAAAGATGGGGACAGCATTTTTAGCAGGGCCTGTTGAGACAGGACAAGGGGTAATTAATGGTTTTAAACTAAAAGAAAGTAGATTTAGACTAGATATAAGGAAGAATTTTTTTTACAGTGAGGGTGGTGAAACACTGCCACAGGCTGCCCAGAGAGGTGGTAGATGCCCCATCCCTGGAAACATTCAAGGTCAGGTTGGCCAGGGCTCTGAGCAACCTGATCTCGTTGATGTCCCTGCACGTTGCAGGGGAGTTGGACTAGATGACCTTTAAAGGTCCCTTCCAGCCAAAACCATTCTATGATTCTATGATTCTATTTCAATCAGCTTCATTTCTTGGCACTTATACAGAACCTTTCCTATTCTGTAAGCTGTCTTCCTGGGGCTGCTCTGCAGGCAGGAAGGGGGAAACTTCCTTACTTGAAACTCCTATGAATTATTAAGCACTTGTTTACATGCCTGACTTGAAGGAGATTATTCTTCCTTGGCTTCTACTTCTTCCCAGAATAAAAATTAAATACAATGGACGTAACATTGTCACAGGTGATGGATCAGTACTAGTGTATCGGGACTCTATCATACATACATACATAGTTATATATATGAATGATGTATTATTTATACAAAACATGTTTCTGTTCTGTATTTATATAAACATACGATATATATAAAACACTGGCATGACTCAGCCTGTGCGTCTCTCACCTTGTTGTGACATGCAAGTGCAATGTCTGCTCCTCTCAACTTGCTTGTACTAGTACATTCAACAGGGGATGATCTGAAATGTAGCCCTAACTGTAGTTGCTATAGGAGGAAAACCTCACAACACAGGTCTTAAAACCCTTTCCTTTTGTCAGAGTCACAGATATAGGTGGGGTCTTTTTTGTTTTCATATTTTTTTAAGTGAAGTCCACGCTCCTTCATTACCTACAGGAGCTGCAATGCAGAACAGCTCTCCTCATAGAAAAAAACCTGCTGTGGCCATGCACGCAGAATGGACTGATTCTAGGCATTTTGCTGTCCACAAGAGTACTTCCTTAAGGCAGGAAACATAGTTTCTTTTCCTTGCTTGCTGGGGGCTGAGAAGGTATCCTGGGAAACCACTGTGCTGTGTTTTCCATACTCTGTTTTTTCACAAGCATCGCTTCTCACCAAGTAGGCAGAACGTTGGAGCACATGAACCCTGGTCTAACTCTGAACGGTTATTTTTATGTCCCTGTAACCTCAGCAAGCTCAGATCCTGCTAACAGTGCCAGTGTGGCAGCCCCTCAGGAATGTGCTGACCAAGCTTTTACAGTGTGCTGATCTCTGCAATCTGTTCCTGGCTCCCCAGCAAGTGGACGTTAAGTGAGCTTGGGTTTGATGACATGTGCAAGCTCCCTCTGAAATACCATCAAAACTGGGAATGTTCCGTAATGCAAGAACTGCTGTCCTCAAGACCCTGCTGAGTTGTCCTTGTCTCTGGGAGGAGTGCCTCCAGTCTATGGCTGTACTTCAAGGAAATTGTCACTGTTGAGGCACATGTGGAGATTGTTCCCTTCTTCCAAGGGCAGCATCTGGGCTGGCTGTTCCTTGCGCAGGCACAAGGAGGGGTAGAATGTACTTTCAGTCAGGGAAACAGAACTTTTTTAGGTTACTGGCTTAAGAGAGCTCTGGTGGTGTATAGTGGTATCACTGTAGCGTAGTTTAGTTGTAGTAGTCTTGCCAGGTACACTTTACTGTTCATGTCATTGAATTAACTGATGGGTTTGCAATTTTACCTGGTCACATTTATGCATACTTTTAGACAACAGTCACAACCACCCCAGTGGTAGGATTATTTGAGAAGCTGTTGAAATTGGCTTTTCTCTTCTTTTTAGATCCTTTGATAGTGTCACTGCTCTCAAATTAACTTGAGAGAAATTCTGAAATTAGTTGTAATTCTGGAAAAAAACATTAATTTCCTGTTTGATTCACGGCAACAGAATTTGATTATCATGCTGCTGTTGCTGTTTGATGTACTCCAGAACCCTCTATAGAAAATCAGAGCTTCCCTAGCAGTTGCTGTATCAGATATTTTTTCTTGGTCTCAACCTTGAAGTGAGTTTAGTTTGACGGAGTTATTGTTATCTTAAGTAATGCTAAAGAGAAGTTAGAGATAGGTTTTAAGACTGGACTAATGCCAGCACATATGAATTATTTATAAGCAGTGGATTTTTTTGATGTTTGCAGTTTATAATCCAGGTGGCTAATGCCTTCAAAAGTTAACATTAAAAGGATGTTCTCTTTTCAGTGATGTTCTATATATCAGAAAATTTAGACATTCACAGGTGCAATTAAACTTCCCAAACCCAAATAGATTTTCTGACCACAAACTCTTGTTTCTCTTCCAGCTTTGTCCTTCATCCTTTGTGTTGCACTCTGGAGCAATGTATTTACTGGTGTTTCTCCTGAATGGGCGGTATCATTATGTTATTGCATATGGAGGACAAAGGGAGCAGGATAGGGTTTCCGAATTTCACAGTTAGCTGGAAATTGTGAAATTGGGGGTTTATTATTTATGTCTTTGTTTATTTGTTTGTTTTTCCAAAGTTGGCAGTCTCTTCTTGCGGTTTAGAAATTGCTCCCTCACAGGACAATACTGGTACCTGGTTAATCATAAGGTACTTTGTAACTAATATTTCTAGAGCTCTAATAGTCAACTCTTAATAATAAGCTTATAAAAAGACTGAGTTCTGTTCTTCCCTAGGGAGTCTATGTCTGTCAGGATTTACATAGCTGAAACCAGCCAAAATTGTGCAATTTCATTTTCAGGCACTTGCAAATAGTTTGTCAAAATTTTCTAATTGTTGATATCCTTGAAATACATGTGGCCAGTATCTTCCAGGTTTTTTCACTGTTCCTGTTCTCAGTATTACAAATGCTTCTGAACAGCGAATTCATATGTACATCTTATACATTTTTTTGTGTGAATCTCAGCAACAAGTTGAGCTCATTTCTGAGCAATATGTCTCAAGGACTCAAAATAGGAAATGCTACATTGGAGCACATTCATTATCCAGCTGCTTGGCTGTCCTCTTCTCTAAAATGGCTACAGCCAGATACTTCTTGAAGAAGTCCAAAGAACTTCCTCTTCTATAATAATTAGAAATCATTGTAAGTACCGAAAAAAAAAAAAAAAAAAGAGAAATAGCAGTTTTATGTAATTTGTCCATGTTTGACTGTTTTCTGAATGTCATGTTCTTGTTCTCAAAAACTGCCTATTGCATTGAATGCCACAGTTTAAGTGGGGTGGGGGAGTATTTTGTTTTATGGCTTGTTGTTTGCTAAATTCAAGTGTCATCTTATTCCACAATGTCAATGATTTTTTTCCACATTTCTCTGAGTCCCTTAATCATTCTCCAGTGTATTTTTTGAGATGGCTATGTTAGTGCTGCATGCAGTACCTCAGGTAAAGAAACAGCATTGATTTGCCATAACATGTAGTGTTGTATTCTCCCTGCTATCTTGCATGTGTTGTAACACTATTTGCTTTTTCCCGTGGCTGTATATTGAGAGCAGTGTCTTACTGTGTTGTTCACAACAATGTCAAGTTTCTCTACTGCTAATTTTAAACCTTGCGAGCATTTATTTCCTTTGCATAGTATTTTGCATTTCTGGACCCTGAACTTCACTAGTTGGCCTGTCCTGCTTGCTTAGTTCCATACTTTCTCCTGAAATTTTACATTTCCATTTTTGATTATCATTTCTGATATTCAACCAGGTATAAATGCGGATCTTACTGGTGTGAAACACCGTTGATTATCCCATGCACTTTTTATAAAGATAGACACGATATTTGTTACTTCCAGTTCTTTTGCACATAAGTGGTTTTTAATGAAGGACTGTGTATTCTTAGCAGATCAGCCTGTTTATTCTGAAGCCCTTTCAGCATTCTTGGATATTCACCATCTGGGCAGGTTGACAACTTGCTAACATACTGCTGTCACTATCCAGGCCTTCAAACAGGAAGTGAGAATGGGTCAGAAAGTCCTTTTTCAATTGAGATAATTCAGTAGGAAGCATAAAGTAAGGCTGAGCTGAAAACAACTTTTGAGAATCCAAAAATCGATTTGATGAATGGGAGATTTGGAACAGTAACATAATTATTGCCATCATCCACTTCAGTTTATTTGGAGAATAAATAAACAAACAATTATATGAATATAAATATGCATATTTGTGGGCAAATTGCTTTCTACTGTAACGAATTTGAAGACAGAAGTATTATACTAGCATAACTAATTGGAGAAATTCAAAGTCTCAAAGCACAAATACAACACCACTTCTGTACAGCACACTAGAGGTCTTTGTAGCTATAGTTCATTTCAGGAAAATTCCTGAATAGGAATAGGGTTAGGTTGGCCTCTGAGCACTTTGTTTAAATGAACTGTAAACAGAGACATGTCTGTAACACCAGCCATTAGAATTCAGTGTCATTAGTAATGAAGAAAAGTTGCCATTAGCAGTAGAATCATAGAATGGTAAGTAAGTAAGTCAGGCAGTGTACCGCAGCTTGGTCTTGAGGAACCAAACTCCCCAAGACCTCAGCATTTATCAGTTAATTGTCGACCGCAAAAACATGTTTAGCCATTCTAATCAATAGGAGTCTAAATCATAGCTTCACTACCATGCTCGGGTCTCCAGCTCAGCGACTATGAGAGGAGAAGGCTTGCAAGCATACGAAAGGTAGCTGCAAGTATTTGCAGTATGTGTTAACATATCAGCAAGAAAACCTGCTAGGCAGTGGGGGAGGCATTAGCAGCTGAGTGAATTGAGTGGGTTTGCGTTTTCCATCTGCTGAACCTGGCTTAACTTCTGTCCTGCCCTGGCAGGGCCCTGGCCCTTTCAGTGGGCGGTAGCCAGCTTAACGCTCCATTTGTGTCACCACTGTTGAGATTGATGTAATCAAGAGATGTTGAAAAGAAAAAACGCCACAAACTTAAATCATTGATGTAGTGTGTTACATTTGTAAGCCTCCTGATATATTTTGCAAGAGCAGGGTGATCGTCTGGATTTTCTGGGGTCCTTGCTGAGGAGGAGCACATTATGTGTTTCACGGTAAGCAAAATGTCTCCTTGAAAGGGAAGGCTCCTGGAGTCTTGAGACTTGATGTGGGCTTATGTACTGTCCCTAGTTAAAACATTTCGGCCAAGCTGACTTCTCTGCTTTCTCTTGGTGCCATTATCAGTAGCATTCATCAACAGTCTGAGGACTGTTTGTTGCTTCTATGTTTTAAATATTCTTTATTTCCTATTGAATAGTAACACAATATATTGTAATGCTCATATATATAAATATAGCTGTTAGACATTTAGCCTCTTACTAGAACGTATCAAAGCATATCACACATATTATTAACTATGCTAATAATTGCTTCCCATCCTCAAGTGTACTTTGAATGACTGTTATCATCCCTTCAAATAACATTAAAAGAATAAAAATAAGAAAATTAAGAAAAGTTATAATTAAAATGCAACTCCAAACCAATCTGCCCCTATTTCTGTTTGCTTGTTTACCTTACAGGATGGTATTTTTCCTTACTGAATCGAAGAGTGCATATTGGAATATTTTTTCAATGGAAAATAAGTAGAAACAAAAAACCTGTGAGTCCTGGACATTACAACAGACAAAGAAAAAAAGCTACACATGGCATAATATCAGGTATTCCGAATGTATTTTTTATATCCCTTCCAGGGTAGAGAAGTGTATATTCTTTATATTTGTGCTCCATTAAAAATATAATGAAGTAGTTGTAGGAATACAATACAATTCCATTAACAGTTTTTCCTCTCTTAGACATTAACATGACTAAGCAGCATCAAGGGTCAGCAGTATCCATTAATAACCTTCAATAACATCTTCTATAATAGTTTTAGTACTTTACATACTCTGTCAGTCAAACAAAATGATGAAGGAGTTTAGAAAACCCATTACAACCGCAGAAGCCAACCAGTCAGACACAAATAACACAGACTTTGCTGAAAGAGATGGATTTTTTTTAAACAACATTTAGAAAAGTTATCAATGTATATGTGATAAAAGGTTCTATTTTAGATTTTTTTCTGGGACTTCCACTGATACCAGAAGGAATACTGAGCAAAGAACCAGGATGGAATATGGCCTTATGCTCAGAGGAGCTGTTAAAATGCCCTGTCTCTGAAATGAGGAAGAAACAGCATAGGGAGACACCTAATGAACCCTTACACTCTTCTACATAAGGATTATGAGTTCTATGCTAAAAATACTCCAACTCCTTATGTGGTGCAATGAAATGCTATACTTGCACAATAAGAAACCAGCTGTAGTCCCTGTGAATCTCCAACACAAATTGACTAGAGAAAGGGATTTTCAAAAGAGAACAGATTAGAGGTAGCATTTCAGAGTGATTAGTTGACCTTCGAAAAATGACATAGGCATTGAGAACTTCCCAAGTCATTAGTTCTTCAACTACAGGTAAAATTTCCTGAAGGAACAACCAAACTGATAAAACAGTTGCTCACTTCAGCAGATTAACCCCTTACCACCCTCTACTGTACTGTGGCTAGTTTTACAGGTATTGTGAATGTAAAATTCTAGCGACTCACACCCTTCCAGGCTTTCACACCTCTTCCTTTAAACCCAGGTTTAACAGTGAATTCCTGTAAGTCCATCATATTATTTCAGAATAAGTTAACTCAGTAAAGCAATCACAGCACTACTATAGCGTAGGGGGTGTAGCTGGCTGGCTCTGAAATATAATACCATGAAACATAACCTTCTCAAGGTATAATTGTGAGGCAATATATTGGGGTATCATGTTTGTAAATCAGCGTTGGTAGCAGATTATCAAGGTTATGCAACTCCACCTAAACTCAGCCAGATGTCCATAATATGTCCATAATGAGAAGGATACATAGCGATTATCTATATAATTTGATAGAGAGCACATATAGGCAAGTTTAATAGGAGAAATCGGATCAAAATCAGTGCACGTAATTCTATAGGACCTCAAGTAAAAGACTGAAACAAAAGACGAGATGAAGTAGAAAACACTTGTTTAGAAAACACTTGTTTAGAAAACACAATTTACTGGTAGATTGGAGATGGGTTCTTGATTTTCCCTTCATTCCTTTGCCATGTAAGTTGGATCAAAGAAGAGGTGGACAAACTAAGGTGGCAATCACAAATGTGCAGCCAACATTAAGAAATAATAAAAGAGATTATTTGGGTTTGTCAGGGGTTTGAAATCATGCTCATATAAAAGCTATACATTTATAAAGGAAACCCGTCAATCAAGTGGTGATTTACAAAGATTCTTTCTGTATTCATTAAGAAAAAGTCTTAACTGAAACTTAACCTGAAAAGGTTTCAACTGTGAAACATATTTTTAAATCTTTGTAGTCACACGGTAAATACTTATGGAACAGGTAGATATTAAGCCAAATACTGACCAGAACACAGGCAGCTATGGATAAAAAGGCATCAGAAAAATTAAGTTTATTAGAATAATATCGTTCACATGGCATTTTTTTTCCTTTTTAATTTTCTTTTCAAATAACATTTAAGATAAAAAAACCCTCTATTTTTTATTATAGAAGCATATTGATTAGGACAGGCTTCTTAAAATATACATTGTACATCCTTTTTCTCAATGTACATCCTTTTTCTGCTGCAGGTGCTCTGCCATTTGGGGGGTCCCTATGAGTACAGGGAGAAGCCAGCTTGCAGAATCAGCTTGTGTAGTTAGCTGACATGCATAGTATGATAAGTCTTCCTTGACAATCAATGTCTGTGTATGTTAGAAATGTTACAAATGTGTATACACATACACAGTATTCATGTGTATATTTTAAAGATGCATTGGAGCACAAGGCTTGATAAATTCGAGTAAAGTGCAAAGGTGTCTAAAATCAACTTAAGCTCTCTTCCTGAGCTGCACCAAATGATCTTCAGCGGTAGTATATGTTTCTCACAAGTGATGCACTAGATGGTATACAAACAAAAACTATTTTGAATTTGAGTTTGTAATAGATTTTCATGCCAAATTCAGACTTGGTGTAATTTAACAGATATAGGTAAATTTCCTGGAGTTGCATATGCTACACCAGCTGAATTTGTCCCAACACATTCAAAGTTCCCTGAATTTCAGAAGTATCTGTTCCTAGACTTCATTGCAGGATAGTGGAAAAAAATTACTCCACATTCATTAGCTTCATTCAGAATCATGAACAAATTCATTGAAGATTAAATAATTGCAATTACTGTGGAAAGACTTGACATGGGCACACAGAATTCATGCAAGTGATGTGCGACAATTCAGCTACAAAACTGATGATAGCTGAAAAATAAGCTGTGCTTCTAACTTTCAGCACAGTAACAGACCCAACGTTATACTTGAGATTTGTTTTGTGCTGCATCAGCATGAGGTGGAGAAAAATGTTTAGAAAATAAGGTACTTCCAGCTATACACAGCACAAAGCCCCATCCTACAACTGCATCTATGTATCAGAATGCTTTTTTTCTGGGTGGAGTCCTATTTAAATCAGTGAACCTTCACATAAATGCAAGGATATATCCAGGTGATAATTTATAAGATTGGGTTTCAATGCTGTATTTTTATAAATTTTATTATTTTTATATCTTACTATGTGTAAAACCCACCTGATCTATGATATTGTGCATCTTCCATGCAGTATAACACTGCACTGGGCAATATGCCTCCTGGGTTTATTTTCTATGTGTATAATATATACACAAACAAAAAGTATCACCTGCAAATAATATTTGGAATGTGAAAGACACAAAATGTAAACATTTTATTTGGCAGTTGTTTCAAACAGGTGAATAAATAAATGGAAAAGTACATCTTAATATTCTTTATAGCAACAGATGCAGTTGCACACATATTTACATATTGTGGATGCAAAGAACAGTTAATTCCTTTTTGTTAAAAAATGCAATTTCCAACACCACTAGACTTGACAAATAAAGATGAAGATACTAGTAATACTTGGTTCTAGCAATTTCAACTTTTAAAGGCATTCATTTGGAAGTAAGATAAGAGAGTCATCATGCATTTAGTTCATTTTGTCCACTTATGGTAGAAAGTCTGATGTAATCTCAGAATTATGAGTGTCATGCGCTTAAGTCAACTATGACATGTTTATAAATCAATGTAGTTCCCTTAAAACTTGAAGCAAAGAGAAAATCTCGTTTATCGATGGAGACATGTATGAAAGATCTTGGTGCCTGTACGTTTAATTCTTGAAACTTCACAAATTTTGCCTTTTCTGCATCCCAATAATAGACTTGAGTGAAAGAATAATCACTTCCAAGAATGGCATATTGATAATTACTTATCTGAAGAGGTTGGAATACCATTGACCCTCGGGATGGCATCCTTTGTAAATCCAGAAATGCTGAACCACCCCATTTCATTACTTTAGAGTCCCCAATAAATCTTGTTAAACAAATGTATACATCCTCTTTCACTTTGAAATGTTTCACTGCATATGCATCTTCCATATCTTGGATATCAAAACGCTTAACAAATTCATTTGTTCCTTTGTTCCATTGATATATTACAGGTCTTTGGGAACTACTCGACAGAATTAAATGTGGTTTGCCAGATATTTCAAGATACTCCACATCAGTATCTCTGTACCAGGCATGCAGAGACTGATGGGAATAAAATCCATTCCCATTCCATTTGTAAACCGTGGTGAAACCGGCCTTTGAACTGTCTGCCACAACAAAATACCAGTCTTCAGCAATCCTGAAAGTTTCAATGTCATTGGGTTTTCGGATTTTAAGGATTTCAATATCTTGAATTTTTATAAATTTATTAGCAAAAATATCTCTTTTATATATGTGGGAGCCTCCAAACAGCTGTGCGACAATGACATACAGCTGACTCTCAATAACTATAGGTTTACAGACAACAGTTGAAGTACCTATAAAAACAAAAGCAAAAGACAGGTTAGCACCACTTTTTGATCTGCTGTTATAACGTTCTTTGTCAAGCAGTGTTCATACCTGTAATATTGTCGTAATTCCTGAACATCACTTCTACATGGTCCCATTCAAGAAAGATGCACTTTCCAGTAAAAGGCTGAGCGATAACCACGTGTTCATCATTCATATATGAGAAAGTGTCTACTGACAGAGATTGGTATGGCAGGGACTGATAAACTTCAAATTCTGCAAAAGTGCACACAACATGTAATTGAGATAAGAACATGTAATTATTGAGATACTTCCCATACTGTTCTGAAAATACATCTGCTTAACAGATACCAACTTAGTACAAATTACAGTATTTCATCGCTAGTCAGATTTTCCTGTTCACAATGGAGCACGCAACTTGTTTTTCAATCCTTTTCAATTAAAAGAGGTGCCATTTTACGTTCCAGTTCTCCAAATTCTTATCTAGCATATTAAAGTCTGAGTAGAAGGTGCAATATAAGACCCTACTCCCAAAAGATATGCATGTCAGACTTACACCTGCACAGAATTCATATTGATTTTAGTAGAAGTTCTTTTCATTATGCAGACTTCCCGCAAAAATGGACCCTAGAATAAATATATATATATATATATAGCTTCAACTTTAATTTAACAAGATTAAATAATTTGAAGCACATTACCTGTAATAATGCAATCAAATTCTTTCGGAGAGAGGCTATTGATTTTGCGCTTCTTATATTCTGGTGGACTTTCACAGTAAATGTCTTCAACTGTTGCATTGGTGCTTCCCAGCCATTCCACTAACCACTTGAGTTTGCAGTCACAGTTAAATGCATTGCCTCTAAGATCTCTACAACAAATAAATAATGCATCGAAAATCAGTAGTCAGCTGATGTACTCCTCCTTGCAGTACAAAACCACACAGGGCTCTTGTTAAATATGTGCCCTCTTGCTTATTCTCAGTTGATGCCTTCCTGGCTTAATTTGTCCTGACCCATATTTAAATGTACACACCAGAACCCACACAGATTTAATTATATTAATCAACGAGAACTTAACTTGATGATCAGCAGGAAATTTTTTATTTCCTCAAGTTTACAGGTGCACAAAAGCCTACCAAACTGTTGGCCCCATATTTCGTGGGGTTGTTTCTTTTGGATTACCTTTTCTCAATAAGAGAATTCTAGATAACAAAACTGGAATTAATGTAACCTGATGGTCAGTATTTGCTATCTCCTCTAGATATACTCATTTAGGGCTTTAGGAGACGCAAACAAAGTTCTGTTCAAGTCCTTCACATCCGTCTTCAGTCAGATTACAGATCGTATGTACAGGAACAGGCAAGTGCCAGGACCAGACTGTGTAGCCACCTGGCCATGATCAATCGTGCCAAGTAATGCTACCAGGTACACTGACCACCTCCACATCTACTACTGCATCTCTGCACTATGAATTCAGCCTACCTTGTTAATACACGGAGCAGGCAAAGGATGTTCTGCGGTCTTTATCCAAAATCAGGTGAACCAGAATTTGGTGTGTTGTAAACAGGATAAATTTCAGTGAAGCAACTATAGGATTTATCTCTTTATCTATATTTTGTATTTTTACTGCCAGTTAACTTATGTATTTAAGTAACATACCACGTTTTGGTCTGGTTGCAATTAGATTAGGTATGGGATATGGTACTTACTAAGACACATGCTTTCATGATAAAAGATAGCCTTCCCAGAAATTACTTGCACATAGAAATGTTACTCCATTAAATATCTTCCACTCTCTCCTCATGCCATGCTCTCTCATGCATCCCTAAGGATACTTCTTTCTTATTCACTGTCTTAATGAACATGCAGCTCTCTTACCTAACTACTAACAATATTACTTATCTTCATAACTGGTGGAATATTCAAAACTAAAGCAAATTATCAACACCAGTAGAGAAAAACCAAGCCTACCCAGATGAGGTAGTCTCTGCCCAGTATTAATATCCCATTACTGGCTATTGGTTTGAATGATTACTCAGAATGTCCACTAAAATAATATCTTTATATTTTTAGTATAATTAACATTAATTAATTGCTTTCTTACACATTTGTTAAAGAATCCAAGCCTTTGAATATGTCTTTTGGAAGCGATTGTAGATTATTATTTGCGAGACTCCTGCAAGAGAAAACACTCCAGTATCAGTGCTAGTTCAAGAAATTACACATTTTAAGAAGGTGTAATACTGTGTGAGGATTTTTTCTTCAGGTAAAGAACCCTGGTATTCTCCAGCACTTAGTTCTAGAAGATTGCTTTTAAGAACAGCTTCTACTTTGTGACTCTTCCACTAAAATGCCACGCCTCCTTCAGCTTTCTGACACTTCAGCAGCCTCTCAGCATTTACAGTACATCACATACCAGGGTAAGAACTACAGTCACCTCTGGCATTTTGCCAACACCATTACTTTAAAACAATTAGTCATGATTGGCTCTACTGATCTTTTCCTTATGAGATACCAATACACAGTGTTCACATTACTGCAATTTCTCCACTTTCTTGTATCTCTTCTGGAAGGAATATCTGAATGCTAGGTTTCATTCCACTGGACTTAGATTTAGTTCATGGTTTTTGGAAACATGCAGTAATAGACAGGAAATTGC
Source organism: Ceryle rudis (assembly GCA_033439905.1). Lineage (NCBI taxonomy): Eukaryota > Metazoa > Chordata > Aves > Coraciiformes > Cerylidae > Ceryle > Ceryle rudis. The sequence continues at coordinate 20,265 of JAAGNO010025080.1, forward strand.
TGATGAGCATGAATTTCTTTCCTGGAATGTGCCTCTGTGTCTGTGAGTACGTGTGCATGAGACTAGCAAAAAACTGCCATTAATTCTCATTTTTTAATGTTGGGAAAACGAATTTAAATTCAGTGAGCATTTTAGCTAATAAAAATAATGAGGAAATGTGAATAGGCTTTGAACAATCCATACATTACAATTCAGTCAGACACAGTCTGTATGAGTCCACCAAAGGCCTGGCTTCTCTGAGATGTCACTGAGGGCATGACAGGAAAAGAATAATGTTGTAGGGTACAGCTTGCACCTCTGATTAACAAAATTATTTGTTACTTATGAGAAGAAATTAAAATGGTAAGAAAACATTCTGTTTAAGATCCTGGTTAGAATCTGTAGCTAGTAAGGCTTAGACCTGCTTCTATTTTCACTTGTAAACATAGAAGTTATTTATTAACTACAATTTGTCTAGCCAAGCAAAGCCACTTAGGCATATATTTAAATTCAAGAACAGGCCCAGACGTACTAGGTCTGCTGCTTCATTTAAAATGAAGTGATTGCCTTATCAGGAATAGTAAATACAGGATGATGCCATTAGTCCATTCTGACTCACCACTTTCAAAGTACATCTGATTGTAACACTGGTGCATGTATCATGTGCTTCACTTATGTTTAATTTTATGCTCAAGAGCAATTCTTTAAAACTCAGGTATCTCATATGGAGAAAGCTGAGTAGTCTTGCAAGCTGAGGCAGATTTAATGCCCTATATACTTTCTATATATTATTATACAGAAGACTGAAAGGGATGATGCACTTGGAAGTAGCAGTGGTTCATCACTACCATGGAAATATGACCGACAGAAACATTTACACAAGGTTTACGCATTTGCTGATTTTTGGATTCAAACTATGCATATTATATTCCACTTTTAAAAAGTGTATTTATATATTAGGAAAGCTTGCCTAGATAGTGCTGTACATGTTATTTGGTTCATAACAAGAGGTTGAACATAAAGGTTGAATCAAACATGCAGTTAAACTTATAGTCACAGTTCCAAAAGAAATGCAATCAAAATTATATATTATGCATAGAAATTATTGTCCAATCCTAACTGTAAGATTTTGACATTAAATTAGTAAATTAGTTTAAAGAAAGCTATTTTTCTTTATGTTTTCTGTTCTTAAATATACTCTGAGCAGAAAAATAAATTGTGTTGCATAACAATAAATACTAGATAGCTCAGTTTTACAATAAGGACACACTATAATTATCAAAGTTAATTGCTCTGTAAAAATACAAATGTTTGGATAGCTCACTAAACTGCAAAAGTTGTGAAAAGGAAGTGAGCAGAATAAATAGAAGCAAGTTAATCTTCCCCTCTAACTTCATGGAACTCATTTTATGCTTATTTACTATGATTCTTTTTAATGTATTTTATCTACACAAGTACTCTCCTTTTTCTTAAATGAGAAATGCCTTAAAGTGCCAAATTATTATTCTTAATGTGCATGTGCCATTTAGGGTAGGGAGTGGTTCTGCAAACAGATTGAACTAGTCACATTTTGTGGTTAATGGACCTGCCTTTGCAATTATTTTCTGCAAATTTCTCATTAATGAACAGTGTGCTCCATGCACTATAGCAGCATGATGCACAAATCTATGTCCCAAAAATGTGCATGCAAGCACATGGAAACCGCAGTGGCTCCTCAAATGTGCTTCTATCTTTTGTGTATGTTTTCTCTTATGAAACTGCTGAAGCATCCCCAGAAAACAACATGAAAGGCAAGATAAGATGATACTCTTGGACTGTATGCTCTTCAGAGAAGAAACTGTGCTTTTCCTGTGTGTTAGAAAAGCAATTTGCTCACCGGCACCAACATCTACTAAGTAAGTAAATGGGTATGATAAATAATGTACTGGACCCATTTGTGAATATTGAGCTATTCATGTGCATAAATATTTTGAATATAGGGTCCCAGTTACCAGCCGTATCCAATTATCTTCCTTTTTAACAATACTTTAATTATGCCTGTACCTCTAATATCGATTCTTATGGGATGTGCACAGCCTGTTTATATGTCTTTTTCCTTCTCCTTACTCCTTCCTCAGACCTATAGTCATTCTGTCAGTAACTTTATCAACCCAAATACTCACAGTAGGCTCAGCTTCAGCCAGGTGTGAGTCTTGTCTGTTCTGACCAAAAAGGGAAGAGTTTATGGCTTATGGTACATTTATGGTGTGGTGAAGGATGTGGTGAATTGCAATTCAACTGTTACATCTATGTGTTAACTCTTTTAAATGGAAGCTTTGCTTTGTCTCCTCTGCCGAAATATATAAAAGAAAAAGTTAAATGACCTTGTTTCAAAACCCTCTTGGAGATTATTGTGTTAAGGCCAAAAGGTCAGAAGCCACTCCCCTGCCTGTGACACACACCCCAAGATATATGCTTCAGAATGCAAATGCTCAGAGCTGGGTATAAACCCGTGTCAGGCACACCCCAGATGGTTTAGCCTCCTTTTCTTACAGTATTTTTGTATTTTTTTAATGTTTTCTTACAGTACATATTGTATTTCCACTAAATTTGTCACTTGCTAAAATAAAATTATTGCTAAAAGATAAACTTGATGTACAATAAGAGACACAAGCCTGTCTAAAAACTGTCTTGCTATCTCAGAGCATGAGGATGCTACTCTTGTGTTTGCAGTGGAATGTTACAGGTACTTGTTGACAGTGTGCATTTCACCTGCTGAGCACAGCATGAGAATGGAATGAGAACGGGAGCAGGGGAGGTGTTGCTCTTCACAGCCGCGTTATCAGCCAGAGTACCTCTGACTAATTTTCCCTCTCAGCTAATGCAGCAAGGGGGCTGCAGCATGACAGAGGGCAAGGGTTGGCTGTGTTTCCAGGATAGCTGAAGAGCTGAGCTGCAACACCAGGAATGTTAAGGTATCAGTGTGTGACAGATCCTGATTGTGGGATGCTCTTGCTCCTATGCAGGAGAAGACAGGGTGCAGTGCAGGGCTTTGAAGCCAATACTGCTGGACTCTAAAGGCTGCTGTGCTCTACAGTTAAGTGGAAGTAGATCAGTAAGTGATAATAAATATGTCTTGTTGGAACTCTTCTATTTAAAATTGTTCTGGATGGGAATTTTCAAATCTGATTTGGTCAAATTGTGCTGGATACAGTTAGTGGCTGAAGTGGACACAGATAGAGATAACGATGGCCTGTCCCAGGAATAGCTGTAATAGTCTCCTGGTTCCATGCCAGACTGGGGTATCGGGGAAGACGCATGTGTCCGCCCTTCAGCCTCTCACCACCGTGGCACCCCCATGCTCACCACAGCTCCCACCTTCCTCCTCTCCAAGTCACAAACTGGGACTCATCAAGGCCAAGCTTCCCAACCCATCCCGCTTTCTTCCTGCTCCTACATGCTCAGTTGGAAATGCCCAGTGCTCCAAGCAGAGAAAGTCAGGGAGCTACTGATAAACATGTACTGCTTGGAAGCTGTTTAGGTCCTGGCCTTCTACACATAAACACAGTTTGGAAGACTTTGGTGGAAACACAAAGATTAACATTCTAATTAAATTACTATTAATACTACTTAAACAAAATTTAACAGCCCTATATCAAAATGTAAAATTCAACAACACAGTGGTTCAGTTACTATATTAAATATACAAAGTAATATATTCAACCACTTTACTTACAGGTGAATTAAAGATTTCAGTCCTCTGAAAGTATTTCTTGAAATTGACTTAATGTTGTTGTTCTCTATGAACCTGTAACGGGTCGTAAAGTCATTCTGGTCAAAGCAATGCCTGGAACTTGGAAGCCCACCCACTCTATTCAATAATGCCAGGAAATATACTTTTGGCCACTCACAAATATTCTAGATGAGGGAGGCCCATGAAAGCATCATCACTAATAACATCAAAAGTGTTAGAAGTAAACAACCTGTGTAAAGAGATGCAAAACAAAAGACCATTAGGTTATTAGCATCATTACAAAATGGTTCATCAAGCCATGGTAGGCCAGATTTCCATGGCCTAGTTTCATGGTTCTGTCTGTGAAAGCACTACAGGATTGTAAGGTTCATATATTGCACCACAGTATGGTACAAAGGGAAGGACCCAACAACTCGTTGCTTTGCCTTCTGGGGCCATCTGATAAAATTCCATTGACTTCCGTGGGATGTAAATGTGGGTTTATCATGCCAGTAAAACAATGGAATTGTACAAGCACCACTGGAGACATACTTGGACGACGATGAAATGTTCAAGTACTACAGTGGTCTAAATTGTCTTGAAGAACACTTACTTTTGATGACAACATAGGGAAAGTATCCAGCTGGTTAGCCAGACATCAGGTTGAATTTGTACCACTGACAGGCAGGAAAATCCCTTATCTTAGAGCTAAACTTGTGAGCATATTTGACCTGAGGGTACTGAGGAGTTGCTGAGAAAAAAATGGAAAATCTCTTAATTTAGACAGTGTTCAAATCAGAGCTATTTTTAAGACCACATGATACCTACTGAGGATAGCTCTTAGTGTGTGCATGTATTTTTCATCCACCTAGCATTAAAAATACCAACAACACATTTAATTTATGTAATTCTGTAAGCATTAAAAGTGGACTAGCATTGATTTTTCCAGCTCTGTTTATGCTTATCAGCCATGTTTGCATTTGTCCATTTTAATTCAGCTCTGGACTGCCACACCCTTAATATGCTGAGGCTTTGTCAAGTACGATGAACTTTACTTCACCCCAGTAGAATACTAGATGCCCATCTATATTTTATTCAGTTGGATCTGATGGACAAATAGATTTACACTATGATACCCTCATGCATTCAGGTATGCAAGATTTCCAAGTATGAATTAATATACTTGATGAGTTAATCTCTTACTTTGAAGTTTTCATTAAGAATAAATTGCATTTGATTTATTTTCTCACTTGGCTATTGCAGACTGTGCTTTTTCCACTTAAAAAATGTTCCTTTATATGTATGAAAAATACAAGCAGGAAGTTCTTCCTTTTTGTTAGAAACAATAAATACTTCTCTTTCTTAGAGAATATTCTTGTAACAACTCTGAACCAGAAGACCAATTTAGTAAGTCTGCTGCCTGCAACTAGTTGTACTTTTCCGATGGTATTTCACTGGATATTTTTTTCCTTTTCTTCACTCTACTCTCCTTGTCATTTAAACAGGGTGGTATCTCTTTAAATAGTATAGCTATTTTAGAGACTGCCAGTCTTTTAGCACAAGTCTTACACTTGGTGAGCTCATTGGCCTCCCATCTCGTACCTCTCCTCAATGGCTGTATCATGCATATTTGATGCACAAAGTAGATTTTCTCCCACTTTCTGACCTCAAACACCAGATTTGCTTGATCTGTTACCCACTAGCTAGCTACTTCTGAGGACAGCGACTGAAGATAGTGCACTGTAGCTAGGGCCTATATTGCTCAGCAGGAACTGTACACTGCTAGCTGGTATGGATCTTGGTCCCCTGATTACCTCCCTTCTTTCCATGGGCTTTCCCGGTATCAGTTTATAAGGGCACCCTCAGCACGTTGCAGATACACAGAGTTACAAGTACTGGAGATGAGAACAGGGAGATTTTCTCTACATTTAAGGAACACTGCTGCTGGCACTTCACCATAGCTGTGTAGGTCCTTTGTATTTTTGTCATCACATGAAGAGCAAAGAGCGTATCATCCATACTATTCAAGAAGAGAAGCTCTCCTGGCCTGGGACTTTGGGTGGTGTTTAACATGAGACCGTGATTTTTCCAGAGACTACTGCCACTACTACAGTAAGACAGTAGAAAACAATAGTAGCAGCGGATATATTCCACACTCAGAAATGTGTGGCTGGCATACTGGAGAGGCTAAGTTACATTTGGACTTCAAAAACATAATGCTGAAGACTATTACATAGAAATACATATAAGCTGCTAAATCTTGCTACTGGCTAAATTAAACCTATCAATACAACTGTAACTGTGCACGGCTAAAACTTAGTGTAATTTTTAATGAACCTGAGTTTTCAGTATTCTTATTCCCTGTACTATCTTCTGTCAAAGGTAGGCATTCTCCCTTCCCACATGCAAACTGATACAATCCTGCACCTTATGGTCTGTGACTTTCCAAAGATGGCAAGCAGTTCAGCTACCATGTTAGAAATATATATGGAAAAGTACTCAGCAGTATTTTCAGAACTGCTAGGTAGCAGGAGTAAGTAATCTGTAAATTGTCTGCACCATTTTAACAGATCTCTCATTGAAGCCCATAATGGAACAAAACCTTCTTGGTTTTGTTGGAGGTGGGAGCTTTTGTTGCAGCATTGATTAACAGCAGCTTAGAAGATGTGTTTCAGTGAAGTATACAGCACATCATGCAAATTATTATCATTACTAAAATGCCAAAAGCCATCACCAGAGACAAGACCACACTGTGCCGGGCACAGCAATAACTCAAAATAAAAAGACTGTGTCTGTCCTACTCCACCCTACCCAATTCTGCCTCCCCTGGCAGTGAGACTGCTAAGTGTAGGTGGCATATCGTAGCCAAGAGAGATGATGTCCTACTCACTCTCTTCAGATACAAGCTCCACCAAGGCTGCTATTTCCTTTTTTCTTCCCTTTGAAGGCCCATTGTAGGAATTATGTGAAATGTGTCCCTTTTGTGATCTGTGATCACCTGGGAAAAGCTTCTCAGGAATAAAGCAACATGAAAAAGCATTTAGGTTTCCATAGTAACTGCATTTACCTATTTACCCTGTATCCAAAATTGTACAGTATGTCTGCACCTCCTTATCAGCTCCACTTGAGGTAGCAGAGTACAGCTAGGGTCAGGGCTTCAGCTATCAGTGCACCAGCAGTTTAATCTAACAGCCGTAGGGCTCCAATACATCAACATTACACCTCTGACCACATCTAGAGTGCAGGGGCAGTCAGTCTGGGACAGACATCCAATTTTGATTTTGATCACATCAGGGAGTCTGTCTTGCTGGATTTCTGAGACAAATCCGGGTGTGTGTGAGGCTGGCAGCACATCCACTATAAACAGTTCAGGTTACACCCCCCTACCTCCGTATAGCTCGCAATTACATAATCATATGCCCACATTTCTAGGAAAGCCTGTAAGCCTGTAAAAATCCTATATAGAAATGCATCTAATATTTAAACATCTCAAATTATTCTCTTCCTCACTGAAGTATTGCATTTTGAAATAACTCCTTACATTTTTAAATTGAAATAAAATCTTCATTACTTTTATGTTTTGGTTTGGTTTGGTTTTTTTCCAAAGAACAAGAAATAACAAATAGGGTCAAATCCAGGGGCTAGGAAGGCAAAAATCCCACCGAAGGGATTAAAGTTCCACAGAAGTCAATGGCAATTTTACATGGAAAAGGACTTCAGGACCTGTCCCACTGCAATGAAGGGCCTGATCTGAGTGGTTCTGAGCTCACAGTCGACAGGAGTTGCAAATGGGCAGCTTTATATTGGGACCAGACTCCAGGACTGCAGAGAAGAAACATGAATAGTTGTTGCAATGCTCAAGTCCTACTGTAAAGTTAATTAAAGTATAATGAAGATAACATATGTTCTGTCACCAAAAGCCTCAGCATGTTATCATTCAAAGTAGCACTGACAACAGATAGCCTTGCAAAACATGAAGTAGATACACTTGGAAAAAATTAAACATGCACTATCTTTCGAATTGCTAAAAAGTCTTGTATTTTTGTCATTTAATGAATCTTTCCCTGCTGTTTCTTATAAAATTAATACTGAGGCACCTTCTAAAATATTTATGGATACATATACATTTAATAACAAAAATTGTATCATATAAATATTTCTCACAGAAGCTGCAGAGATGGTGTGAGCAAAAAACTCCCTTCTGGGATTTTAGTAAAAGCAGATCTCACAAAGGATCTGGAAAGAAGAAAAAAACAACCTTATATTAATGTAGTCTCATATATCCATGGCAATAATACTGATCTGGTCATCACAGAGAAATTTATTTATATAAGCAAAAAATTTTTAAAGAACAACAAAAAATGAATGTTACAGGTTTCATGTAGTATAGAAGAAGGAATAAAATGGGATGTGTGCACGTACACAGACAGACAGACAAATGAAAGAGATGTAAAAATCAGGATTCAAGGATGCAGCACAATTTTAACACATTAGCTGATGATTCTGAATGCTGGAGGTACTCCCTGCAGCAAGCATTCTTCCGTATGCACTGAAAACACCACACATCCTAGTTCATTTTAAATCATAAATTAAATAACCAAATGCTTACAGCCCTTACAGTGAGATAACATCAGGCGGAACGCTGCGAGGAATAGATCTGGCATTTTCACATAAAGCATTATCTTTGGTACAAGTACACGAGGCAGGACATTTTGGCTTCACTGGTTTCTTCCCTTCAGTCAGCAAAAGCACAGATAAAAGGCATAAGAAATAAGCAATTCTTCTAAAGGGTCTGCTGGCATTTCCCATTCTTTTGATCCGCTCTCGTTCCAGCCAGTTGAAAGAATATCCCAAAACATGAACAGGGTTCTTTATTCAGCCATTGGATGTCTTTCTATAAGTCCAGGTCAATATTTGTCTCTGCTTTCCCAACCCTTTTCTTTCTCTTTCACTCTGTTTTTGTAGACAGAAACCTGCAGCTGATCTGTATGTTTCCTCTCACTCAGGCAACGTACTGCTCAGAGAAGAGACTTGCGAGGTGCTGTAAGATGGGGAAAATCCAACCAGCTGAAGGGGAAAAAAAAAAAAAAAAAAAAAAAGGAAAAAAAAAAAAAGACTTGCAACACCAAAAAAAAACCGAGAACAACACAGCATTAGATTGCAAAGTGATGTAACTGAGAAATACACTGCTTTCTGTTTTCACAGGGAGGCCCTTTCCCTGTTACCAAAAATAGTACAGCATTATGTTTTGCTGGTGGGTGGGTGAGTGGGTGTGGGGTGGAGTGAATGTATGTGGGGGGAGAAATCAGCCATCTCTTACTGGATCCCTACAACCTCGTGAACCTTTGAGAATTATGCTTCACATATTGCAAGCAGCAGAACTAACAGCAATATCCACAGGAAAATGAAATCGAGTGAAACCATCAAAAGCAGTGCTACAAAAGCTGATAGATTAATTTTTATCCTTAGCCCTTATTGCACATATTTGTACAACTGAAAAACAAGCTGCCACACATGGAAAATATTACAATGTATGAGAGAATGCCTACAACTAAACAAAATATTTTCTCATGCAAAATAGACTTCAACTGTGCTTTTTTTTTTTTTTTTTTTTCCCAGAAAATGCACCACTCTCATTTCTTAGCTGTTTTATGAGCTGGTTAAATAAAGTGGATCAAGCACTGTTGAAAATGGACAACATTAATTAGAAGTTCAAGCTAAAAAAATTATTTGCTTGGAGACTGGTTTTATCATTTTAGATGGAAAAAAAGAAAATTGTTATTTAAACACCATCTATGGTAAACCTATAGTTAAGAATGGAGCTTTGAAAAGTGATAGGATAGTGACGGATCTCAATGGTAATAATGAACCTTTACAATACTGCCTGGAGGCTGCAATTCAAATTAGTGCTAGGTGCAGTAGGAATACTCTGTAAGACACAGGCCTCAGCCCAAAGACTTTACAGTAAACTACATTAAATATTTTATAGGGGAATTAAGCAGCACCTAAGTGTTATTACGTAAGGAATGGTAAGACAAAACTAATGAATGCCAAATAGCTGGAAAGCCATATGGCATGGTTATTTTTTTTTATCGATACGAGATCTATTACAGAATCGTAGAATCATAGAATGGTAGGGATTGGAAGGGACCTCTGGAGAGCACTGAGTCCAACCCCTCTGCCAGAGCAGGGTCACCCAGGGCAGGCCACACAGGAACAAATCCAGGTGCGTTTTGAAAATCTCTAGAGAAGGAGACTCCACAACCTCTCTGTGGACCCTGTTCCAGTGCTCTGTCATTCTTGCAGTAAAGAAGTTTTTCTTCATGTTGAGGTGGAACTTCCTGTGTTCCAGTTTGTTATCTCTAGTCCTACCACAGGGCACCACTGACAAGAGACTGGCCCCTTCTACTTGACACCCACCCTTCAGATATTTGTAAACATAATAAGATCCCCTCTCAGTCTTCTCTTCTCCAGGCTAAACAGCCCCAGGTCTCTCAGCCCTTCCTCATAAGAGAGATGTTCCAGTCCCTTTTGAAGAGTTAATATTGGAAGAGTTTTGCAAACTTTAATAGGTCTTGAAACTTCCCCATCAGACTGGCAGCACTGCTTACATTACACAGATCACAAAACCTATCAACAGGGTGGTACAGAAGTTTAATACAGCATGCTCCCTACTGGCTCCTTCACGTAGGTGCTGCCTCATCACCAGGAGATACCTGGTCTCCTGATGCAATCTCTCTTGACTTCTGGTTGCTCCTCTTCTGATGCCACATGGCCACCTGGCTCTGGCCCATTGCTCCTGTTCTACAGGCCATGAAGTCTCAAAACCAGCAACAGGCCATGTCTGTCTTTCGCAGGAACAACGCCAGCAAGACCCTAGCACATACCTAGATATGGGTGCCCACCAGGAATCTCATATGCTTTGGATGAAAGATGGCAAAGGGGAACAACAGCCTGCAAAACTGTAAGAAACTCAGTATATGGATACTAGGCAGGACCCCGATGTTCCTGAATCCTTACCTGGGTAGTGGCTGAGGTCTGTCTCCCTGGGGCGAGAGGGACACCCACAGAGCTCACACCAGATGATGGGACTGCATCCTCTGAGTGACTGAGGATGGCCAGGTCCATCCAGAAAGCTTTCAGAGGCAGAGGGCCAGCTCCCAAGGCCCTGCTGGAAGAAGACTATGGTGCCGCTCCCCACCAGGCACCCAAGCCTGTGGAAAAGCACAGCTCACACTTTCTTAGCTCCTCTCTCTGTGGTGTGTTTTTTAAAGCTCTGTATTAATTTAGGTGAGAGGCCATATTTTTGCTCTTAAGAAATTCTTCCCTGTCAGCAGTCTCTCCTGAAGCAGGATTGGCTTCAACAAGGAGTGACACAGAGCTGCTTTCTGAGCCCTTCCACCTTCTGTAAGGAAATGGTACAGAATTACAGTCACCAAAGCACTGGAATCATTATAAAATGTCGATGCCTTCCCCTGGGTGTAAAGGTTACTGCTTGCTCTGGAAGCGGTCTAGTTGTTTGACTGAGAAGGGAGCTGGATTTGTGGGACTTGACAAAGTAGCTTATGCCATCTTCTCCCCTCTGAGATGTCCAAAGGCACAGACTTTGGTGAGGTGAGAACAGAAAATTCTCTTAACTTTTTTTCTGAAAGAGGCCTGTTGTTGTTTATTTGTTTATTCCTGGCAAAGACGCCCATTGCCATGGCAATATTTTGCCACTGACGGTGAAACCTCGTGTTTCTTTCCCTTCAGCTCATTCATTGAAATCCACCATCAATTACTTAGGCATTTCTTTTTAGTTAATACTCCAACCACATTGTGAACCTCCTGGAAACTCTGCAGCGTAGAACTTTTTCAGTAACAAAAGCACATTCTGTTGCAGAGCAGTAACCTGACTCCAGTTCTGCCTGTCCAAAGGACCGCCTGGAAGTTAGTTTTCTATTCCAAAGTAGACGCCAAAACAACTGTTTTTTCCAAAATTGCAAATATTGTGAATATTTAGAACAGTTCAGTCAAAAAAGAGGCATAAATCACATTTTCCAGGATCCTTTTGTGCCAAGCTCAGCATCCAATTTCTTGACATGTAGTAGTATTTTAAAAACAAATTTGTTCATGGATTTTCAGTGGCATAGCTGCTCTCCAGCCACTGCAACATTTGGCTCACCCTTTCCCCATGCCATCAATGTTTCTTTGCTATCTGACAGAGCGGGCAATGGCCTGCTGTGCCCACTTCCCAGCGCCTGCCTCCAAGTCCTTGCTAGCTTGCTTTCACTGCTGCTCAGGTACTGAATGGGCACAATATGATTCAAAATTTGTTTATTTTCCTTCCAGCAAGGTTCCAGCAGAGAGGATGAGGGAGTTGTGGCTTGCGTTACTGTGTCTGCTTCTCGCCATTTGACGTTTTGGCTGAAAAATCTTCACCTTGCCGTGCAACGGGTGCGCTCGCCGGCAGACATGTTCCAGCGTGGGCAAGGATACCCTGCGCTCCTGGCTACCGCTGCTGGCTCCCTACCGGTACCGAGCAGGCCACCAGGTCCCGCCGCGGCCCTCGGCGAGACCCGCCCCCACCCCCCGACGGCTGCCGGGCCGCCTGGGCCGGGGCTGCGCCCCCCGCCCCGTCTCCCGG
>JAAGNO010025081.1:0-40407 GCA_033439905.1 Ceryle rudis
CAACCTCCCCTGCAATGGGGCCAGGGCTGGGGCAGCCACCCCCTCTCGGGGCAGCCTGGGCCAGCCTCTCCCCACCCGCAGTGTAAGAAGTTCCTCGCTTCTCTCCGGTGTGAATCTCCCGCCGTTAGTTTAAACCATCGCCCCTGGGCCTTCGGGGCCGCGAAATGGCGGCGGGGGTCAAAATGGCCGGGGGGAGGCGCGGGGAAGGAGCGCGGACCCTTCCCGCCCCTCCGCCAGGGGGCGCCCGCGCCCCGCCGTGCGCAGCCCCCGGGCCCGCGCCGCTCCCCCCGCCGGTGCCTGGCCCAGAACCGCAGAAGGCTCCGCGCTGGAGCCGACCTCCAGGATTCGCCTCGTTGGCAAAGCAGATGTGAAATCATGCGAAGGTCTGAGTGACTGGGGAACAGCAGTGATTTGGGAAATGCCGGTTAGGTTCAAAACCAGCTCAGAAACGTTCTCTAATTCTATGAACCTCCTGGCGGCTTTGGAACCGTTCGGCGCAGCCCTCGCACTGCCAAGGAAAGTCTCTGCCCGTGCCCGTGGCTTACAGGCTGTGGTGCCGAAATCCATCCCACTGACAGCGTCAGCCTTCACCCAGTTTACGGAGCTGGATGCCCACGTAATCCTTAAAAAAAATCTAGGTGATAACCACTGCTGCAGTCACGCAGGAGAGCAACAGACCTTAACCTCATTCTCAGGAAATTCTCACAGAGGAGCACCTCAAAGTCAGGATTACCTTTTATGCTCATGGTTGGGCTGCACGACTCTCCCAATTTTCCCCATTTTTGCCATGGCCGCCTAGTAAAACACAAACAAGAACTGGAAAAGCCTGTTTTGATTTAAAATATTTTTTGACAAGAACAAGATGTTTCAAAACCAATCGGAACATTACCGATATATTTTGTTTCGTCTGAACAGGCCAGATGGCATAAAATATGTTCAATCCCATTATACAGTAGTCATGAGAACACAGTACTGCAGACCCTCAGTAAACCAAAATCTGTTCCTCTTTCTTACTGGGAGTCCGAGGCAGAACAGATTTATCTTTTATTATTTACACTAGCCAAAGGAAATGTTAAACACTGCATCCCCCCAGGGGAGACTTCTCAAATAAAATGATACTGTACATGAGATCCCTTAATCATATTCTTAAAGTATCAAATCTCTGCAGCAAGGGAGGACTCGAGCGTGCTCTAGAAGCTAAAGGTAACTTGGAAAGTTCTGTTACGGAGCCCACAGCTGCCCTCCCATTCCAGTATAAGAGACAGACTTGGACCCTATTCTGCTTTTGGCCAAAACGAATCAGATGAAGGGATCTCACAGAAACTCCTGCAGAAGGAGTCCCTGGGATAAAGCCGTGTGTGGAAGGGAGACGAACAAATAATTTGGTTCGTTTCCTGATCTCTGTGAGATTCTAATTTTCTGTGGATTCTCCTGAGCAATCCTACTGGAACGAGACACTGATCACTGATGTTAAGTGAGGCTCAAGCTCTCGGGCAAGGGTGGAGGCAGCAGCCGCAGGCCATTTTCAGTGGAAGTTACTTCACAAGGAGCATTAAAGAAATAGCTTTCAGATGTTAAACATCGAAGATCAGGAATCAAGAGTCAGTGTCCAACTAAATTTGTATCACTGTTCATAGCTCCTGGGCAGGACCCTAAATCTGGTTTAATGTTTGTGCCTAAAGCACAGCACTGGGAGAGTATCAGCATCACCCCTGAGAACAGTCAGCCAGTGCTGCTGCTGGAAGCCAGCTAGTCAACCACTATGGCTACATTTCTAAAAGGGCTGGATGATTTTACAGGCTGTAATATCCTCTGTAGCAAAATCTGTGCTTTCCACTAACCCAGCATTTTACAGCTGAGAATCTCCAAGAACAGCACAGTGCAGACGAGCAATGTAAGCAGTTTACCAACTCAGGACAGGCAGGGAGGCTCTGAGGGTATGCAAGATGACCAGCAGACCTTACCTCCTCTGATTTCCCATTTCCCCTGTGTTAAAGAAATATGATCATGACCTAAGTGCCAGGATGTACGTGGGCTGCCCATACAGCCGTGCAGGTGCACAGCAGTGTCTGCTCAGCTGGGCACCAAGTGCCTGGGATGCCACTCATGTGCCAGAGCAGAAGGTGGCCCCCAGTTCCTGGCTGAACTCACAGTATTACCTGGCATGTTCTGGGTGGTTTTGCTCCATCCTTCATCATCAACACATCAAAATGTGCCGCTAGAAGGTGGAACACCTACTTTCTACATTTGTCAACTTCAGGGGATTAATACTGGATGAAATCGTGGCTCTACCAAAGCTAAAAGCACTGCCAGCGATGGTGCAGTCAGGATTTTACTCTGCTAGGGCTCCTGATAAAAGCACAGGGAGCATTTCTGTGCACTCAGATGTTCATACTCTTTCATATGTGCAGAGGTTGACTGTACTTTGATTCCCCAAGAAACACCCTTGAAATAACACTTGCAGCGAGATAGTGTGTTCTTTTTCCTGGGACATGTGAGCCGGCTGGCACAGAGACTCTCTACACCAGCCAGATTTAAATACTGGCATGGAAAGGTTGATATCTTTCCCAGTAAGAAAAATGGGCATTTTATTCCCTGTTTTTCAACAGGTGATATTGGCTCAAGCATTGTTCCTGTTTACAGTAGTGTTTTACAACTCCCTTATGTGGCCAGTTATATTTAGAGGCTACCCAAAAAAAATGAACACAGAGAAAAAAACAACCATCAAATTAAAGGACAATTCCCTCCCTACAATCAGTATGGCCTTTCCGGACGCTCTTCTGTGTGTTACAGAAAATACAAGGCAAAGGCAGAGCCCCTTGGAGCACTCTCACTGATGGAAAGAGTCACCTCACTTTCTGCTCCCTGCTTAACACTCCTTTTGAATTGCCCTGGAGATACTGCACACAAACCCAAGACATCTGAAGGGTCTGACTGTCTCAGACAAATACACTTTTTCTTACAGGTGCAGAAAAGAACTGAAGGGGAGGGTCAAGCTTTGCCATTCACCCCCTCCATGCAGACACGGGGCCTGCCCGCTGCTGCCCTGTTCTGGGGACACAAAGACGTGTTTCACTTCTGCCATAAGCACTCCACACACTCATGTTCTGACTTACCCTGGGACCTCTTACAACTTTCAGTGCTGAAAAATGCATTACTGCTTCTTTGGGAAACGAGCCAGCCTTTTGAGATAAACCTATCTGCAGACAGGTTTTATTTTTATGTTGTTCCTCATCTGACTCCAAGTCTCCTCGTGCTGGTTCAAGACAGAACAGACAGTGGTCTTCAAAGGGTGATACTGAGTCTCCAGGAGGTTGAGAAAAGCCTCCTATGCTCCCTTTCAGGTCTCCCCAAACTGAAACCCCCAGCACAGAGACCCCATCATCCTGTCAGGCAGCCAGAGAGGGAGGGTGCCACTGCTCCCATGGGGCCAGGAGCAGGACAAGCTGAGGTCCCTCGAGGTGTCATCTGAACTAGAGAACAGGGCCTGGCTGCTGCTCAGCTTCTGCCGGTTCACCCATCTATGCACCTTTAGCTACAGAGGAAGATGCCAAAGCCAGTCTTTCCCGTTTATCTGCTAAAACGCTTTTGTATTTTTAAGTCTATCAAAAATACACAGGTCTTTGAGAATCCATTGCATTGAGGTCTCACGGCAACTACCACAGTAACGTGGAATAACACGTTAAAGAAAAACACAGCCAGCAACTTTCAACAACTCACTCATTCTGTAGTGCTCAAAATACCCTAAATGAATTCCCTCTCTTAATTCGCATTTCGGTTGTGTGTGTTTTTTGTTTTTTAAAGTCAGTTTGGTCATTGTTAGTTTGAACAAAAACTTTACTCCCAGAGGAGAGTCTTTTCAACAATTTTCTGGGGACAAAGAGGAACAGAACATTGAAAATATGAATTTATAATGAAATGGGAAACAAAAGGAACATTAGAATTGCATTACTGAATCAGATCAACCTTGTGCACTGTTCTGTCTTCAACAAAGCCTTAAATATAGCAAAGTGATAATACTGCTGTTCAGAAATAGTTTGTTTGAGGGTTGACATCCAAATCCATAATTCCAGTCACCAAGAATTTCACAATCTTAATTTGAATGACGCTTTATCTTCTGTGTTTGCCAGTCTAGACAGTACAATGAATACAGTGATTTAAACACAATGAATTCTCTCTTAAAACAAAATATTTTGTAAAATTGCTTTTTAATCATTTCTTTTCTCTCTTTCCATAAAGGCTATGCTATAAATAAACCCTGAAAGTTCGCATTTGATCATTATTTCTAAAGGCTGGGCAAGAGGCAAGTGAAGGGTTTACACAGAAAAAAAAGAGAGGCACTGTGGGGCAGAAATAAAGGGATGCATTCATGATTTCTAACCTTTTGTTAGAGTGTCAAAGCTGAGACAGATACAAGGCAGTAAACACTCCGCTTACCACGGAGAGAGTTAGTCAAATGGGGTTACCCTGCCCGGGACAGAAGGAACACAGGCCCAGGGAACCAAATTCTCCCAAGGCCCACCAAGATTTCAGAACAAGGTGCCACTTTCCTGCCGGAAAGGAAAGTTGTTAGTTATTCAAATTCATCTATACGGGTGGCTGAATTCTGCTCCTCAGCATGACCTGGGGCAGGCGATACGTTTAGAACACCAGAGAAGCTTCAAAAGGCAGTAGGTCTCCCAGAGAAACCCTATTTGGAACCCAGGGAAAACCCTATTTCCCAGGGAAATCCTATTTTGACACAGCATATAAAAGGTGGAAAATTCAACTGCCATCCCTTCAAGAATGGAAAGGAAAAGGTTTCCAGCACTGTGTGGCAGCCGCAGTGCAGCAAGCTGGTCTGTGACACCGGAAGGCACCAGGGAAAGCAGGTCAGCCTGGCATCAGGAGTCCACCGGAGGTGCTTTCAAGGGCTGTCTTAGAGCACCCAGCAGGATCCTGCTCATCCCACAGGAGGATCCCATTTCCCTGGCACGACAGAGGGAGTCAAGGCAGATTAGCCCACTTGCGAACAGTCCCTAAACCTGATTTTCAGTAGTGACTCAAGGACTTAGGCGGACAATTTACTGCTGAAAATTAATGGGATGTAGGCCCTTAAAAGCACACATCAAATGAGAAATCGGATTTAGGGACATCAGCTTTAGGTAAGAAAGTCAAGTCCCATTGAAATTAATGAGCTGGGAACATCTGTCCCCTTAAGAATTTGGGCTTTTGCTTTATTTAGGTACTTTAAAAATTGTATCCAAAGTTAAATGGATGAGCCATTTGAGCACAAATGCAATTTCCCAGCTGCGTTCCCTGCACTTAGGCATTTTGATAATCCCAAGAAATGTTCGGACATTCACCCAGCATAGTTATTAACTTAACAGTGACAAACAACAACGTATCATCTCAAGTTTTACTGTACAATTTCTGTGGCTGAAAGTGTTTGGCCTGCACTCACCAAACAAAGCTCACCCAACTGGGTGGGTGTCCCACCCTCCAGACACAGCCACAGTGCACCAGCCACTCGGAGGAAGGATCCTTGGACAATACGAAAACCAAGAGGGGTACTCAAAAGCAAATTAAGCAAGTTCTCTCTGTGATCGCTGCTGGTTTACAGCGTGGCCAGAGGCAGCCATGGTTCTGCTGCACTAAGAATGACTGGCTTATGATTGATGGGAAGGATGAAAAATAACTCTGCTGTAAACCAGATCATAACTGAATTTATGATCATAAACTGGATCATAACTTATACTTTGGATCATAACTAATTCAGGAATCTCAGAACAAGCTGGAATGAGATGCGTGGCTTACTCCTCCACAAGCTGATGTTAATTCACCTCATCTTAGTACTTCTTATGCAAGAGGAGGAAATGATTTTTTTTTTTTTTGGTGCCAATACAAGCCAAGTGATCGAATGCTGCCATTTTTACAGCCAAACACGGTGAGAAGACTGTCCCAGTAAACACATTTCTTCACATATTCCCGAGTGACAGGAGCGTACGCACGGAGGGTCAGTCTCAATGTCTGAACCACACACAGCTTTGAAATGCAAATTCCGCCTTCACTACCCTGAAGACATTGCCCAGACTCCCACTCAGGTCAGTCTCGACTCTCTGGTGGTTTCGTACAGCTCTGCTGTCACAGATCCAGCATCAGAGGAAGCTAACGTAGAAGCTGCCCCATTCACAACAGACTGAAATGTAGGAACATTCTTCCCCACCTGGAATGTTCCGATTAGCAGAATTCAGCAGGTTTAAGTACCTTCAAACTAACACACCGGCTTTTGTTACGCTTCTAAGTCCTCCTAATAAATACTGTAAATAATGTTACATAAAATAATTTTTGCTCTTCTTTGACAGTGGAGAACTTCTCTCGCTCATCTCTATTCCACACGCGTAAGCTGAGGCTAGCAGATGCTAACTGGCATTATTTTAAGAAGTCTAATCACAGATATATTGGGATTTGAGGGGAATAAATAGATTTCTTGAAATGCTGATGTTCAAGAAATACATTTAAACTTTTCTAAGGATTGTAAGCAAGGCTGCTGTTTTCTTACAGGCTTTTATTTAGGGATTGCTTACTCAATAGCCTGGAGATGCAAAATTCATCTTATCTATGCCTACGGGAGTTTCATGAATGCATTTCTGTAACAGAGCCCTAGCAGAACATTACTTTTTAGTGGTATATGACTGCATGAAGAAAGCATGTGATGGACCGTATACAGTATTTTTCTAGTGGGTTTTTTCCCCCCCTTAAATTTGTTTGAGTTATAGGGGCAGATCTTGGCAGCATGCACAAAGCCCAAAATCCGTAACTCAATTCTCTGTGGTATTCTGAATGGAGCGAGCCAAGTTTTAAAACACATTATGGATAAATATTAGAGCTGAGCAAAAATTTCACACCTAAGACCAAAGTGTGAAAATTTGGCTTTCATTCATTTAGTGAAAAGGTGCAAAATTTCACACAAACTTGTATTTTCCTTTTGCTCTGTTCCAACACAGATTTCTGTGTTTGTATCAATCCTCAGACAGAAAGCAGGGTTCTGCCTGTCTGTGTCCGTAAGTGAGACTACAGGTAAGGAACCAAAGGACAGAAGGCTGGAGGTCCAGCGAGCAGGACACCAGCTCAGGGCTTGACTTCGAGTCTGTCTTCCAGGAAAAGTCACTGGCCTTTTGTATCTCTCTATACATTCAACAACAGCACTGGCCCATCTAGAGGAACATTTTGTGCACAGAAGAGTATTTTATGCATTTCTCTGTTGAAGATTATTACAGTGGTGGAGGGGACTCAGACAAGTAGCTTAGAAACAGCCCAACACTATTCTACCCCTAAACCACCAAACTTCTGTTGACAGAGACCAACTGGATGGATCCTCAGTACTGAGGCAAGGTAGTTTTCTATTTCAAACACTGAATCAGGATCCAGAAAGTTTGCAACATTCCCCATTTATGTGGGACATGTGATTTACTCTCTTAATTTTCCACTACCTCTCTCTGAAGTAGGCTGCACCCGTTGTTCTCCCCCAGGTTTGGTTTGGCTTGTACACAGAGACAGTAAACTCAAGGTTTGTCCTCAGTTTAGCAGAGTGGCAGATGGAGCTCTCGCTCCTCCTGCGGCCCTCCACACCTCGTTCAAGTACGCACCACTCGGCCTGTCCTGTACCATACGAACAGGGTTTTCACTCCTTAGCAGCACAGACAAGAAAAAATGGAAAAGAGATCACATAACAGCCACAAGTGCAGATAAGGCCACGGTACCACTTCTACCTCCAGAGCACCTACTTTTACTCTGCTCCAGTGACTCCAGTGTGTGTCAGACAGGCTGTGGCCACCGTAGCTCACTGTCACACAGAGCTGGTGCTTCAGCCATGCTGGCCAGCTGACAGCCAAGGCCGTAAGAGGAGCAGCAGTGGCAATGCAGCTGCTGCAAAGGGTGGCTTGTCGTGCTAGCGATGATATTAATTACTTATTCTGCAGACCAAATATAGAATGGGATGAGGGTCAGCTCTGATTGCCACATCATCTATCAGCTGGAAACTATGTTTGTGTCTAAGCTCCAGCCACACTGCTACTAAATATAGGTTGGTTTGTTGTTGATTTGATTCTGCCCTCTCCCAAGTTGCCTTTGACTATCAAATAATTAAG
This sequence comes from Ceryle rudis, assembly GCA_033439905.1. Lineage (NCBI taxonomy): Eukaryota > Metazoa > Chordata > Aves > Coraciiformes > Cerylidae > Ceryle > Ceryle rudis. Next base: position 8,130 of record JAAGNO010025081.1, read on the forward strand.
CAGTTTGCTTTGTGCGGGCTCCACTGCTGGCACCTCTTGGTGCCCAAAGCTGCTCAGATGCAAACTTGACAGCTTAGCAAGGGTTTCAGCTTACCCAGGCAATGGAAAGAGCCCAAGTGTTTAGCTCCTGTTTCAGTTTCCCAGATTGCTGGCACTGAGTGCCATGAATCAACAGTCTGTGGGCAACATCTAAGTGGTGTGCACCAGAGCTGGGGGGGTGTTTAGCCGTGCTCACCCTGACATGTGCCTGTGTAGCTATTCCTGAGGCGCATGCCCACTTCACAGCGCCTGAGAGTGAAGATCCAAGAGACCTGTAATACGGCCAGCAGAGACACTGTGAAGATGCAATCACAGCAGCACAGAGCTCTGCCCAGCCTGCCCATCAGACTGGTTTCCACAGCCCCAGGCCCTCTCTGCCTCCTCACCAGTCCCACACCGTGGGTGGAAGTGCCGTGGCTGGCAGCTTCATTACCAAAGGGGAGGCTCCCTGACTGCCACAGACATCACACTTCCCTCCCTCCCTTCTGAGGTGAAATACATTTGTTAACCACACACAGCATCACTGCTACGATAGACTAAGAAGGTTTGCCCATATAAACCACGTGAAAATATTACCAATTTAGCCCACTTCTTAGGCTTGAAAACCTTATGCTGACAGGCAGCTCTGAAAGCAAGCTCACCTGGGAGTCATGAGAGCAGAGTCCCACATCAGATCCCACTGCAGGGCACCACACTACAGCTATAAGCTACATCAGCCCTCTCCCTACTCATCGCTGCTGGTGATGGAGTAAACCAAGCCTGGGAGCACTGCTCCTCTGCACAACCTGGACTGAGTTATTCTGCTTCTCTGGCTCCCTTCTCACCCTCTGCTTGCACTACCTGTCCTAATTTTACCCTCAGTTTTAGATGGTGAAATCTTTGGGGCAGGCTGGGCAGGTGTGTGCTTCCACACGAACTTACACAGCAAAAGAAAGGAGGTGGACAGAAAGCAGGAGTCGTCACTGGGACAGGGGAGGGTAAAACAGAGAAGCTGAAGAGCAAGCATCTGCACGGGATATCCTGATGCTCGGCTGGGTTCTTGACACAGTATTTAGTTGAACTGCACCATTTCCTTCAAGGTGCAAAATTCAGATCTATTCAGCTGATTTCTTTTCACATTCACACTGAACTTACAGCTTTTCTTGCATTTAATTGTTGAGTTCAAACTTTTATTTGCCATCTGGCAATGGATTTGGGTTTACTGGGGGGAGGGAATAGGAAAGGAGGCTTCCCTCCCCCCCTGTTTTTTGGTTGGGTTTTTTTTTTTTTGCATCTGTATTTGCTTTATGAGCTACAGCTAAGGCATCATTTACACATGGGGAACTGGATCAAGTTCTCTCAATTCTTTCCATATGTTCACTTACACTGTCAAAACATTTTTTCGATCTAATTAATCTGCACAGGTCTCTGTTCATTTCCCCACTCAGTGGGTTTTAGCATTTTGGGGGCATCTAGCTGGGATTCTGTCATAAAAACAACTGCCTGCACTTTGTTTTAGGGTTACTCCATTGAGAAAACAAAATATTTCACTCTTCTCCATCTAACGATTCCTTCCTTACTTCCAACACTGGTTAAGGAGAGTTTCCTTTTCCCCTCATCTTTCTGCCATGTTCTGTTGTCTACCTGAGGTTAATGAGGGAAATCCCCGCTGTGAGTTTTGATTTGGGATTATTTTTTATCTAGTTAATCTGATGTGTGGTTTATTATAAAAAAAAACCCTATACTTCAGAAATATGCTTACATTTTACACAATCTGGACTGCATTTGGGAAATTACTCTGGACAGGGGCACATAAAAAAAAAACCAAACAAGAAACCTTTAAAAAAAAAAAAGTCTTTCACTACTGTAAACCAACAGAAGGCTGAAATGTTAGAGTAAAACTGCATTAAAATATGAAGACAGCCTTTCTAGTAACCTTACAGACATCCTATCTCCATCAAGACCTTACAGACATCCTATCTCCATCAAGACCTTACAGACAACCTATCTCCATCAAAACCTTACAGACATCTCCATCAAAAATTTGAAATGTCACTGAAGAGGAAACCTGTATTTTATAGCTCTCCAATGGGCAGTGGGCGGAGAGTAAAACGTAAAAGAAATGAGAAGTCTGTTAAGGGTTTAGAACTGGACTGTGCAGCCACTCCTAGTCCCAAAACATAGTCCCCTTCTGTTAAAAAACAGACACCCGCTCTTCTCTAGGTCTGAAAATCAACAGCAGCCAGGGATGAGAAGCTACTGCTCTCATTTGCTCTTCTGATTAAAACTGCTCTTTAAGAACAGAGCTGTTCCTAAAAAGCACATTAAATGCTGGATTCATACTGCTGCAAAATTTTAGACAGCTCTTGATACTTTAAAAACCTGGGAAGCCTGGGCTGATGGATGGGACAGTCAGCCTGCTCCACATGGCTTCTAACAGCAGCATGGGAGAGTCTCAACCTGAACTGTGGGATTCCTGTGGACACAGAATTCAGAGATTTCTGTGAGGAAACTGCAATAGTCACATCAGAATAGTTGTTGCTCTCCCTTTACTCCTAAAATGTTTGGCTTGTATGTCTTGGAGACCATGGGGAAATGGTAAATACAGTTCTCTTTAGCATTAAAGTTCTCTCTGTAAGTAGCAACCTCTATACACACGACCTCTCTCTGAATTGAAATAACATTTATTGCACAGAAAATCCTGTAAGCACCAACTTCCACAAATTCATTGAGAAGAAACTATTCGTGTTGGTAAATGTCGAACGTTACACTCATGACTGCTCCAGCTATCTGTCAGGCCTGGCTTTTTTTTATTCAAAACCAGAACCAAGGGCTATTAATCCCCACCTGCCCCAGAGCCACAAAAGGGCCTTTGATTACAGTAATATTACATAACTTCTTTTAATGAGTAAATCTAAACCTGCCCCACAGCATTGGCCAGCAGAAATTCTTAAAGGTACCTGAGGCATCTTTTTCTTTAGGAGATCTTCTAAGAAAGCATTTGTATTCATTGGGCAAAGAGAAGAGCAGCACATTTTATAATTGACTGTGCCCAAAACAATAGCTGGTTCTGTGTGAAAACACACCAGTCAGAATTAAAAGTGCCACTATCATGTGACTGACTCATCAAGTGGTAGCAGAGTTTGGCTGGCTCACAGCCCAAGATCTAATATAGCACCGTCCTGCCCCAGCAGTTCGCTTTAAAGCTGAGAGCTTGCAGAGGAAAGCACACTGGACAGACTCCACCTTCCCACCTCCAAATTTTGGTTAGGTGGGAGGGTTGCTGAGGGTTGTTTATTATCTGCCCCTTTTATCAGCCAGGGAAAGGCTGAACAATGTGAGGCTGTTCAGCCTGGAGAAGACTGAGAAGGGGTCTTATCAGTGCTGATCAATACCTTAAAGGGCAGGTGTCAGGAAGATGGAGCCAGACTCTTTTCTGTGGTGCCCAGCGACATGACAAGGGGCAACAGGCACAAACTGGAACGCAAGAAGTTCCACCTAAACATGAGAAAACACTTCTTTGGTTTGAGGGTGTCAGAGCCTGGCCCACGCTGCTCACAGAGGTGGTGGAGTCTCCCCTGGAGAGATTCCAAACGCGCCTGGACACTGCGATGCTGGGCAACCTGCTCTGGGTGACCCTACTCGTGGCTGTCCAATCCTATTTCCCAGTTTTTAGGAAGCCCTCAGTGAACTGCACCTCGTGGCTCCTATTTCCAAGCAAGCTTTGCCCCTTCTCTCACTTCAATGATGAATTTCTAACCCGCTGCTCCTGAAGTGCTTATGGGGGAAAGCTCCTCCCAGCACAACTGCTGTGCCCGTGAGGAGGGCAGTTGGATACAGGGGCTCCTCAATTTTCATCTTGGACAAGTCACACAAGCCTCTGCACCTTGGTTTTTCATATATTCCATGGGAATCAATAACACCAGTAGATTAATATTAAACCCTTAGGAGGGAAATCTAGCCAATGTGGGACACAACTGAAGAAAAACCACTTTGTGCTTCATGATTCAGCTGATTCTATGTATTGAGCCAATTCCTGCTGCTGAGAATCTGTCCTTTTATTTAAAGACAGCAAGCTGAGAGGAGAGATGAATAGCAGAGACTCAAATGGCTCATGGAGCTTTTCACTTGTAGGTCACCAATCAGAACCTCAGCGAGGTCAGTGAGCGTTTTTGAGTTATCATGGTATGCAAGCTTTTTATGGCGTCCTTTGCAAAGTGGATTTATTGGTTTCAAATTAATTTCTATTGCATGCGGTTTTCACAACATGAAACCCTCCATTGTTACAGCTCAGCCCCTGTTAACCCTTTGCAAAGCTACGCAACGGAAACCGCTCCCACCACCTGAACAGCTTGCCTTTTAAAATCATACTTGAAGAAGTGTCCAGACTGTGAACTGAGCCTGGATGACCTCAGAGAGCCCTTCCTAGCTTTGGGTAGAGGCGCAGCCATGAAAAGAAAGTTGTACTGCAGCTGCACATACTGTTCCTCCCTCGTGCATAAATCAGGAAAGGCAGAGCCCAGCTCTGCAGGCTTGTTCTTTACTCCCCACAGTGACTCTGCAACCCTCGCTGGGTCTGCTCATGGAGAAAGATAAGTTTGTGTGCTGGCAGCATCACAGGCCTATTCTTTGCAGAAAGTACTTTCTGAAAGAAAAAACAAAACAGAAGAAGCAAAAATGAACAACTATATCATTATCTAATGTGCTGAGATCTCAGCAGAGATCATTTCAAAGATCCATATTGTTTACAGCAGCTGATGAGTCTAACAAGTGCTGAAGCTGTGCTCTCGCTTAAAGTGCTAACATATTTACAGTTTTCAATCCTGTCCTTAGCGCTTATCTGTCATTTCAAGATGAATGCTCCTTTTGTACAGCCTAATTACTTGCACGAATACTCCACGAGCTCCAAACCCCAGATTTGTTTCGCTTTTCCATCAGCAGCAATTTTGTACTTTGAAAATTGCTTAATACAGCAGATCTTTAAAAAAGCTAGTTTTTGTTCAAAGGTATTTCTCTGGCTGCGACAACTCTAGAACGCGGGGAGGGAAATTAAATTACTTTTATCTGATCAACGTCTTAATTTTACTCTACAAACTTACACTTAGCCATTGTTCTGCTCTAGCTTGGTTACTGGGATTAGAATAATTTGTGAAGATCTATATAAAATCAGACTGGATTGGTAACAGATCTAGCCAAACCTCTTGATAAGAAGCTGTTTCCCCATGCTCAGCAATCTTTTCTATATATATAGTATGTCAAAAACTTGTTAGGATCCCATCCTGCCCCCTCCTCTTCCAAGCAGCAGGACCATGTGCAACTGGCAAGCTGTCAGTCAGTTCATTTTTACAGGACTGGAAGGAATGTGAGCCATGCTACAACTCAGTAACTTAATTATATAAAAAATACAACCCAGACATTCAAGAAAAAGGATACAGTTATAACGAGGAGGTCTTATCCTGTTGAACGTTTTACATTACATTCACTGGGTTACTGACCTGTCACAAACCAGTTTCAGATGCAAATCAAAAAGTGCTCAGCACTGCAAAATGCATCTGTTGGTTCTGCTAATCCTGAGCCCACTGCAGTCAGAAAAAGGTAACATCTGATTTCCACAAGTCTCCACCAAACATCTTCAGCTGCAGTTTAGAAGGCTCCACACTTGAGCAAAAAAAAGCAGCCAGTCTCTCAGCTACGTGTCAGATACAGCATTAGATGTCTAAAGCTAGAGGCCTGTAAATGAAAATGCTGATCTGGAATTAGCCTTTGCTGTTCCTAAGGAATTGCCAATACAAACCGTGAGTGAATTTGTGCTTTAAAGGATGTGGTCTCCCATTCCTGCCCAAATATTTTCTAAAAGCAAGAATTCTGCACAGGAAGTGCATTTCATTGTAAATGTACAACAAAACCTTCCAAAGTCATGAATACTGTAAACACGAAAAACTGATGTAAACTTCAGAGCTGTAGTCCTGTCGTACTACACGGGCCATCTTTCATATTACGTACAGAGCAATGAAAATTACCACACATCATAAACGGGTTGCAGTTCCGAAGTAAGATTTTGTTTTTCCGTTCAGAAGTCAAAAGATGTTCCAGTTGCGTGCAACCGTGTTGTCAGTCTACTGGCCTTTCCCTTCTTACTTTAATCCACCAGAGCAACACTAAGAGCATCACCACAAATTTTCTTTACACTTTTCATGTATCACCTTTAACATAACTATAAAAGCAGCCTCTGAGGTACTAAAACATCGGTAGATTTGCTTCACAAACCAGCTGGATGAAGAACAAAATTGAACGATTTGACTAAAATCACAGAGTCAGTGGCAAAGCTGGGGATAAAACCCTGTACTCTGCCATCTGAGTTAGGGAACATACGCTGTTTTCTCATTGCAAAACTCTGCTTTTATTTACACCGAGATAAACTCAGAAGAACTTGATACTTCAGTAGTTTATGTTAGATTTGATCTAGGACTGCTGATGACAGTGTCACCCGTTATCTCCCATTACCAGGCTGCTAATAAGAACTACATTGGTAAGTCCAGCTTTTTGTTTGTCTGCTTGTTTCTTTTTGCCTCTGTCACTAAGAAATACTACACTACATTTTACATGGTATTTATTTGATCTGTAAAGCCACCCGATTCAGTTCTTCTCTCAAGGACATTAAACAAGCCTGCTGATTTGAGGTGTCTAACATTCCTGGACATTGGCATCTGTTCATAGTCGAGGAGTTACAATGCGAACAGGGATGCTGATCAACGAGGAAAAGCCCTTCTCCCTTACCCTCTACTGCATGCACGGGTGGAGCGTGTGCAGAAACCTCTCCAGCCCTAGATCCTATTGCTGTGCTGCAGATTGAAGGTACTATCTATCCATGGTACGTCTTCCTGCTTTCTGAAGCCACAATCCAAAGAACGGCAAATGCCATCGCCGGGTGAAACTGAGAAAATTACAAACCAGCAAAAAATTGTGGATGGGAGGAAAATGAGGCAGGAAGTTCAAAGGCAGCTAAATGAAGTGCTTGTATGAAACAAATCCTGGGTAATTAGCCACTAGGGGGAACAAGAGTCATGCTGCTTAATTAAGGTGTAGTCGCTTTTAGCAGTGGGCCCTGGAGAGTGATCCTTGTCCAGGGGTGTTTGAACGCTTTCCCTGTAAGCTCCGGAGTGGGTCAAAGCTTTTCTGGCCTTTGTGTTGCACTTGCCCCATTCAGGTCTGTATAGGCCTTTGCACAAGCAGTGAACAAGGCCTGAAGAATTCATATACCCTTCCTATTTTCTAGCTCCAATTAACTACTCTTACACCTGAAGCACCTGGTAAAAATATTTAAACAAAATCCTGGGAGCAGAAGGGAGGAGATGAAGGAAAAGGAAAGAAAAAAAAAAAAAAAAAGAAAAATGGCCAAAACCACAAAGCTCCATTTTTCAGACAGTGTACACCTTGGTGTTGGCTCTTCTAAAGTAGGGGGGAAGAAAAATCCCATGTAGCATTGTGCAAACTGTGTGAGAAATGTAAAGCAATGCTCTGCTGGTACCATTAGACTGAGGCAGTGGTTGGGAGGGATGGCAAGGGACCTGCATCTCCACTGTGCCCGCTGACCTGCATGCCTGAAGCCGCATGAGAAAAATGAATGAGGTAAAAAGTAAAAGCCTCTCTTGGGCCACTTCTTCAGTGCTGCTGCTGAGGACACAGATCTATCCAACAGCATGGCTAGGACTGAATCACAGATGAACCATCTTTTCTGTTATCATAAAAATGATGAATAAGTAATAGTTACAGCCTGTAAACACAAGACTCAAATTAAATAGAGCTCTAAGTAGTCCACTGTAACTAGAAGCAGGATCCTACCCCTATTAGTGCCGGCTCAGCCTAAAGAGTATCAGATGTTACTCAGGCCTTAGAAGGCCTGAGACATAAACTATGTGTGTAAGAGAAAAAGAAGTCAAATGACTCATGACAGAGTTTGTTTTAATATAAATGACTTCTTCTGGCTCTTTTGCTTTTAAAGACTTGCCATTTTCAGATCTTGAACTAACCCAGGCAGCTGGCTTCCTTAGCCAGTGTCCTTCACTTTGTGTTTAAAACACTGGTGTTTACAAACTCCTATTCCTTCATCTAGGGGCAGGCAGATTATTTTAACACAGTGATCCATGCCATCATAAATCTTCCCTTTTCCAGTCCAAGAACACTGGCAGAGCCCATTCAGTGCTGGGTGGCCAGTCTGTACCCATAAAACAGAGGACACACCATAACACTTTACTGAAGTCCTACAAGCCTTGAGAATGGACCTGAGGAATCAGCACTGAACGAGACCTAAACCATCCCTTCCTCTTTGCTTTGTATTGTGTGAGGACACAGGTAAGGGACTGAGATATAGAAAGAGTAGGGGAAGAGAGAGAACAAAAGAAAAGGAATAAAATAAAAGAGAGAGGAGGGAGAGGAGCAGAGCAGAATGGAATCAACAGATGAGAAAATGAGAAAAAGAGGAAAAAAATTAACAAAGGAGAGGCACAAACAAGAAGGCAGCAAGAATACAAGAGGAAAGAATAAATAACATCAGAGTGGGAGCAGGGTGAGGGAGATGGTGGGGATACTGGGGATTTAGTGCCAAAAGAGAAAAGCCCCAGTCTCCACCACACCTATCTTCCTTCTCATGCCTTTTTTTAACTCTCTTTCCATGCCTGATTCTCTTCCCAGGTGAGTGGAACTTCCATGTCCAGAAAGCCACAAGTCTGGCATTTTGTGTCTTATGGCAAATGCGCTGGCTTACCAGAGCTTCCACAGGGGCAAATTTACACAGAGCAGATGAAAAGCAAAGCTCGCTCTCTCCCTCTCATGCAATGCAAGAATCATCCCTTAGATGGGACTATTGCAAAATTAAACAACCTTACAACCACGACCAGTAAATAATGAGTAATGTGCTTGTACATACAAAACTTTTATATCAACCGGTCACAGAAAGTGAGGATAGCTCATCACAAAAAGACATCATTTATCACAAGGGCTTCCAACAGCTTAACATCTTTAGGGCCATTACTCATCTCCTTCACCTAAGCTAGGTGCCAGCTTCCTACCTAGAGGCTAATGCACCTCCAATTTATCTGCTGTAAGACACTTGGGCACAGATTCCTTCAGTCTAGTCTAAAGATACAGCATCAATACCTAAACTACTTCCAAGTTAACAGAAATGAGTGATTTTATGATAACAGATAGGAAGACACTCGTCTAGGAAAAACAGACAAAAATCAAGTCTTAACAAACATTTTGAAATCAAAAGGAGTCTGGCAGAAGGCTGCTACAGACTCAGCATTGTTTTCCTGAATATAGCCAAGGTGTTTCATTCAGTTCTGGGCTACAGGGCTGGGCACTAAAGGGACCTTCCAAATGCGACACATTATCATCCTCCACCCTGTGGTTTTGGGAGGGAGAGGTTGGGCTGGGCGATGGTACAGCCCTCCCCATGTATTCAGAGTCATGCAGAGACTCTTCAGAGGAAAAAAATATCGATTAGGATTTGGTTTATTTTCCAGTGTGTAGGGTCCCCTGTACTTCCAAAGCTCCAAAAGAAGTGACACGGTTACGTCTAACACTCCTCGGTCTGCTTAGCGAGGAGTGCACTGCCACAACACTTTACTCTGTTCCTTGACAAAATGCTCCCAGCAGAGCTCCCACACCCACGCTCCGCCCTGTAATTCCTACCTGGTAAATGCAGGAGCTGTGCAGAAAACAGCACCTTATAGCAGGTGCTCACACGAACAGGCCCTGTGTGGCTCAGAATTACTGATGTACTGAAGGTTAGTAATGCTCAGGGGAATGCAGCCCCTATGAGCACTACACATTGAGTACATCCCCTAAAAGTTATTCTTAGCTGAAAACTGCGATTGTGAAAGATGATGATCCAACTCACTTGTGCTGTTTATACACCCTTAAAAGGCACAGCCAGATACAGGCACAGCACTTCTCTTTGTGGTGTTCTAGTGTTTTTCAACCTTCAACTGGAGGAGCATCTTTGTACAAAAATCTGCAAGTTCTGCTTTTCCCTGCCCGCTTGGTGGTTAACCTTTCTGCCTGTATTTCCCTCAAGAGTGACTATTATGGTCTTGCTAATCATTATGCGGACACTCATCCCAGTAAAAACAAAACAGTGCCATGAAGCAATTTCACATGGATTCTCTCTGCACGTTACTGTTCGATTTCTAGTATCAAACTGTGCCTCAGAAATGTTTAAGCAAAGTGGGTGTGAAAAGTTGCTTCAAAATTAGACAGAAATCGAGGGTTGGAATGGTTGGGATATTGTCTAAAAAAAACCAAGGAAACAAGAACCTATGACTTGGTTGAGCAAAGAAAGGAGAGTAAGAATTGGATTCCTATTCTGAGGATGAAGAAAACAAGTATGCTAACAAAGCAATTGCCTTCTCTAGCTAATAAAACTAGTAAAGATTACAGGAACTCTCCTCTACCATTTCAGATCCATGATTATATTAAAGGGAATAAAGAAGAATGTCTTTACTTTAACCACAGTGAAATGAAATGTATTGGCAATGATGCCTACACAGTAAACAGAGTCTTGTTAAACTACACAGGGCCAATTTTGAGAAACAAATCCCTCTAGACATCTTTAGGAGAAAAGACAATGTAGTACATGTAAGTTAGAAAGTTTCTTCAAATATAGGGTGGCAAAACTATGTTCTAGTGGCATCAAATCCCACGACTAAGTGATCATATTGTCCTTCAAAAAATGTATTGTGAAAACCTCTCAAGCATTTCAGACAGCCAGCACTGTGACTACACGCTTGTGCTTTGCCGCAGAACAGTCTGATCCCCTGCGCTGACACAGCCAGAGTGCAAATCCCAGATGGAAAATTAATCTCACAATGTAGCCAGATTGAGTTTCCAATTCTCCAGTGCATAACTTGAAGGTTGTTCTGCTCAGCCACGGAAGAGGTGAGGGCAGAAGAGTCTTTAGCTTGTTTGACATCCCAAATATCATTTAAGCAAGACACGCTCTGAAAAGGACCTTACTGGCTACTGACAATTACAAAGGATTCATGGTATCCTTCTTTGTACTCATCCTTCCAATAAAATATTGCTATCACACTTTTCCCTGCTTAAATGGCCTGGACAGAAGGGGAGTCCAAGGTCCAAATGACTTCAGTCACGTGTGTGAGTATGTGGGTAAAAAGCTGTCCTTAAAATAGAAAGAAGATGGATCACAGAACGTTTTAAAGAAAGCATCTATCTACTATAAAGACACATTTATGGTTTATTCATATTTATGGTTTGCTTCAAGAAAAGACAGGGCCAGCAAGCTAGAAAAACTGTAAGATTGCGATGTTATTAAACTTCTTCTACAAGCTGATCTTAGTCTTAGGCTGCTTGGAAAAAAAAAATCAGCTAATTGTACATCTCCTTAGACAAATTCCACCATGGTCATTTCATGGTTTGTTACAAAAATATTCAGCAGCAGAACCTGAACTATTCTAGGCAGTACATTTTCTGCTGCTTGCCAGGTCTTGGGCTTACCGACAGCTGAGAAGAATACCACTGGTCTCGGCATCTGAAGATTAACAAAACACTAAATCTTATTCTTTGCCAACATCAGCTGATGTGAGTTTATTATAAGCTAAAAGATATGGCAATGTATGTGTTGAGCCTACAGACAGAAGAGATTATCTTTACATACATATGGTTGCTTCTAATATGGTAACTTCTAACATGTGCCTGTGCATGCAAGGTACAGAACTCAGGTGAAGTCCATGGAGCTGTGCCAATGCATAAAGCCAGCTACACCTTCAGCATAAAGACAGAGGATTAAGTAGATTTCTTTGGTCATTCAAGCACCTAAGAGGTCTTGATTATCCTTTCAGTCCATCGTCATAAAAGTGAAAAGTAAGTAATAAAGTCTTTATCTCCACTCTCAGACAGAACTAATAAACAGCTACGTCATAGTGATAGCCCAACACACAGTGTCCCATCTCCTTCCACCGATGCCCAAATACAAGGCCATGTTTCATTTCATTAATGTGGTATTTCATTGAACCATCTACTTGCAGAAAAATAATATGGCTGCATCTTTAAGTACTGGATTTCTGAGATCGCTGCCCCCGGCGTCAGTACTTCCACGCCAAATACTCAGCTAAATTTAATGGGTAGTGTTGTTATAGCCAGTATATTACGCTGACTTATTGCAGATGCTTTTCCTTGTCATTAAAGAGTTACTGAGAAATTCCAAACCTGATTGCTTGTGTACTGGATGACATTTAAAAGAGAGCATGCTAGGTTTCCACAAAAGGATAGCGCTTAAGAAAAGACACCGCCTTTGTATCCTATTACCCAAAGCATCCACAACTTGTTTCTGAATGGGTAATAATATGAACCAATGGCAAGAGCTCTAATAGCCTTTATCATTTCAAGATGTGTCATCTACCAGTGAACTGTGTGTCAGATTCCTGCTTGGGCTCTGATCCAGCAAAGTACTTCAGCACATGGGCAGTCCTGCTTATCTTCAGCTGAGCTCCTTGCCTGCTTGAAAGTTAGATGATATACCTAAGTGCTTGATTGGATCAGGGCACTGGAGTAAACTGGTGTCACTCCTCTGAAATCCTGCAGCAATACTGAGTTACATTAACTGAGAATTTTGCATTATCATTATGGACTACCATCATCTGTCATTTCAGTAGCTATATGACCTGCTACAACAAACTTTGACATTTTCTCAGACAAGTTTTTACCTGTAATAATTTCAAGTGATATAAACCAACTACAAATCATCTAATGTGACAATGAACCAAACACTACTGTACAGCATGTACTGATCTGATAATATATCAAATATATGACAACATATAGCATTAGACACTGCACTCCACCAGGAACATTTAACAGCAACAGAGTTATTTCTCTCAACTCCAATATGAAAGGCAGCCAGCAGGATGATATCAAATGATGGAAGCTCTGCTTCTCATAAAAGGACCTTGGGGACTCCAAGGAGATTTGTGTATCTGTACTTCAACAGCATAGCAATGTGGAAATGTTAAAGTTAGTAAAGCAAACAGTCTTCAAACGAGAAGGGCAACAGATGTCAACCAGTATCACATGTCAGTAAACAGCAACAAGACAGAGGGGACTTCTCTTAGCACTTTTGTGAAAGTATCGTGCTATCGGCTACGGCCACATCTCAGCTGTTTGACTCTCCATGTGGCGGTGCTTGTATGTGTGACTTAACTCCCACCAAGAGAGGATTTCCAACCATATGGAAATACTGTCCACTGAAGTCAGATGAAATAAAGTAGAAATGCTTCTGTATATTTATTGTGGCTTGGAAAGTGAAAAAAAAAAAATAAAATCACACTCTCAAACTGATTGAAAGCTCATTCTGTGCTTGGCAGAGACAGACAAGCATTTATATTTCTCAGCTTTAATACAGAAGGATCATCCTTGGGGCAAAAGAGTAGTTGTGATTCATCTGCTTTTTACCCTTACTGCAAAGGCTTCTGACAGTGAGGCCAAAATATGCTAACTAAAAAGGCACTCTTTGTACCATAAACACTAGGCCACAAGGAACTGGACAGTGGCCATCAAATCACTGCCTTTTAATTTTTCTCTCTCATCTATATTTCTCTAAAGATTTCTGGTAAGAAGGCAGCTGACTCTATACAAAAGCCAGAGGCACTGCCAGTATCTTGGTGGTTTCATGCATGCCATATTGAATCTAACTTTATTACACAAGAAAAAAAAAAACAACCTTTCAATTAGCCAAAGATGTATTTCAGTGTCAAAACACCAAGGAAAGAGGTAAAGGGATAGAGTTGTTCTACTGCTGAGTCACTGCTTTTGAGTCCAGGCATGGTTAGCTGCAAACATACTCCACAGCCATCGAGCATCTCAGCTGCTTCCATGGAAAAGTTTGGTTCTCAGCAAGCAGCAGAGTCCACATCCTGAACTGTCCGTGACATCCCCTGGTAACCCTGCTGCCAGTCATGAGTGAGAGAACACCAAATGAACGGACCGTGAAGATTCAGCTCTTTTCAGCATTAGCCTACTGTCTCTAACAGTAAATATATAAGCTATGCACTGAAATCTCATGTCCTGTCAATTGAGACTGATCACAGACAATCCAGGAAGGAATTGTTTTTTAAAAAAATCACATAGATGAAGAGGCCATACCCAGCCAATACTCAGAAGCCAAGAGCTGTCACCTAGCCTTGTCTGAGGATAGTCTTCACTAAACCTTGGGATCAAACTCTACAGGTACAAATGTGGAGCTTTTGAAGAAAAGGCAGGCAACATCACAACACCTTAACACGCTCCTTGCGTACAGCATGGTGCCTAAGCACAACCATCTCCTTCCTCTGCCTTTCCAAAGTCCTCTGATTAAAGGAACAGGAGAAAAAAAAACCATCCCAACATGGCAGGCAGGCCTTTACTAAAAGGTGCATTAATTGGGCAAGGCAAGCCAACAAAATGATTAATTTGATGTTCTCCTTGAATATTATGTTTACACAAGTTGATTACAGCACTTAATTACTAATTCACCATGCTCAAAAACAAGAGCGCTTTACATTTTTAATGAGATGAGGGAAGGCAACATTCCCTAACTCAACAGGGAGAACTCATTTTATTTCCCCTTTTGATTTCCCAAGTTATTACCATTTCTAAGGAAAAAACTATCCCCTCCCTGATCTTTCACTCAGTTCTTCCTTTTGAAAATATGGAAAGCAACAAGACGCTTGTATTCATTTCCATCCATGACCTGACAGGTAATGCGTTGGAAGAGGAATAGAGGATCAGAACATCAACTGAAGCATGTCCACTGAAATAAGTGGAACAAAATTACACCAAGACTGACTGATCCAGAAATGGAAATAGCCTAATCCCCTTCAGTTCTGTCAGCAGAAATGTCCAATGCGTGCCAGCGCTACTTACGGGTCTTCTTATGAAATGCTGTGCATTCACAATCGCCAGATGGTCCATTACAAAGGCTGTGGACCAACAGTTGCCCTAAAGAACTTCACATTTGGGACAGCCTGGAACATTTTCATGGTTAAGAGGCAAAGACGCTGTGTGTTGCACATTCCTCCTGCCTGATCTCTACAACATTTGTGTTATCCGTGGGTGGTGGTGTTTGATTTTATTCTCTCTGCTGTACCACCTGACAACTTCCTTACACAACTGAGAAGAGATGTCCATTAAATTAAGCATAACCAAGCAGTGCACAAATGAAACTCTTTGAGTTTCTTTAGTACAGAGTTGTAAGCGAGTAACTTCTCCTGCACCATCACAACTTCAAACCCCTGTCTGAAGGACATCTCCCTTGTACTTGCAGACTCCATCCCTGCTATCTTGAAGGTGAGCCAGGGCCTTCTAGCGCTGCTTCCAGGGATGCAAATTGTACCTATGGGGTACTTTCTGAGCTGCTACTGCTGCTAAATAATCCAGCTAATCCACATTAGGTAATTACCTAGCACTTCTTTCTAGAGAATCCAGCTCATTTTTATGTACCTCCAATCCACTTTATAAAAACAATGACAAAGCTTTTCTGTCTCTTCCCATGGGATATAACACCAGCTTGCATAAGAAACAAAACTAACAAAGAAAAGAGTACATCTCTCATAAAGTCAATTTTATACCTGAAAAATCTCATAGCCATGTAGAGTAGTATATTATATTATTATATTATAGTAATTTATAGTATCATAGTAAATCATCTGAAGTTTCCTCTTCTCCTTATCGGCCAGAAACAACGACCCACACTAAAATAGCAAATCCAAAATAAATCTGGTAATCTGGTTTCATACAGGTAATTTTATTAATTACTTTAATATGCAATTAAGGAATACTCAGTGGGTTGCAGGATTTTATAAGGTAATAATCCTGTTCCCTGGTGTACAGCTTTGTCCCAAAGAGTAGGCTATCCAAAAAAACTGAGCTGGATGACCGCCAAATCAAACAGCACCTTCTTCCCATTTTCAATTACATACGAGTGAGGCAGAGTAACGAGGATATACTGGAAACTTTGACATTTATTTATTGAACATTTTTACTGAGGAGGAATTGCTGGCTTGCTAAACCGGAAACTATATTTTTACTACAGAAACAATCACATAGAAAACCAGGATCCTGCTGCTCAGCATGAAAGGAATGGCTACAACCAATAAATTGACCCATCTAAGCCAGCTACGTTGAAGTTATTTCATTCGATGCAGCACATATTTCAAAAATCCCAAACCTGAAAATACAGTGTATATTTCAAAAATCCTCATTTCACACAGCACTGTCTTTGGTGACCCAGCTGGGCTGTGTGGCCGGTATGACAACCAGGACACAACAAAACCGCTAAGAGAAAAATGGTGTAGTATTTGTAAGGACAACTTAAAAGATAAGCCAAGTTGCAAGGAGAAATTCAGGAGGTTTTCTCCCCTTTCTGGAGACTCTAGAGACTAAATAACCAAGAGATGAAATGGGGAAGAACTCACTGCCCTGCATGTTTTTTCTTTTTGGATAGAGCAGTTGTTTTAATTCAGTTTTACCACAGAGGAGAAAAATGCAGGGAGAGTAAATGATGAGGAAAATAGGGAAGTCAACATTCTTTGAAGCAACAACATATGGTGACCAGGCATGAGAGATGGAGGTTATAAATCTTTCCTTGATAGAATTACCTAAAGATGAAATTGCAGCTTCAAGGGGCTTGAGCTTTTAAAAACACACTAGAATCTAGCAAATTAACCTGTATGGTTACAAATTTTGCAATAACCTTCATTTCCAATACTTCTTTGTAATGGCTCAGCACACTGAGAATTCTGGTACTAACACAGACGTGGTCAATAGAGAGCATGAAAGCCTTTACTCCACAAATCACTCAAAACAGCAACAAAAATATATGAAAATTAATAACTAGAACAAAATGCTGCAGCCTTCAAATAGTCACTGTCATAGAATAGAAAGAGAAAAGAGACAGGAGGTACAATGGTGCTTGTTTCTTTGTGAGAAGAAACTTATTTAGGGATACCAAGGGATAGAGGAAAAGCTCTGCAGTGTTCTAGCCACTGCGACTTACAGCCCAAGAAAGTGAAGGGTAAGAATCCTGTTGTCTCACGCACACTTCTGACTGGGCTCACCATACCAGCAAGACGTAGGTAAGTGAGCTGCCTGTCCTTGGAAGAAACATCCTCCCACTTGCCTCTGAAGCAGATACCTCCCCATTTCCCAGCCCCAGTGATGGAATGCACAGGACTAAGCATCAGGATAGTACGGGAGTATGAGAGTAACAGCAATTGCCACAGCCACATACTTTACCCCTAAGGAAATACCATCCAATTCCAATGCTTAACCATTAAGCTAAATGAGGCCTAACTCTAATTACCATATAAGGTTACCACAGTTGGGTCTCCCCTAGCTGACCCATCTTTTCTTTCCTCTACTGAAAAGTCATGCTCAGGTAGATTTTGAGGATCTTCTGTGTGTGTTCAGATTTTCTGAGTGAAAAACAGACTGCTGGAGTGGTGGCTCTGACTTGGAAGCCCCATGCCCAAAGCCCCTACATTGACACAGGCCAACTCTAACACCGAATGCACGTTCCATTCCCAAAGCATCAGCAGACACAAGAACAGTGCTGCTCTGTAGGCTCACCAGCTCCCCCAGGCATCACTCACCAGGCACAGACTGTGCACATACATCCACCCGAGATTCCCTGGCAGAAGCCTGGCACCGCTCCTGCTATTGCTTATCGCTGGTGGGCTTTATGTGTCTGTTCAGCAGCCAATCCTTTTGTCAGCAGAGCATGTTAAAGCTGGACTAAGATTATCAGAAGTGTTTTTGAAGAATCCTGGCTCTGAGCACTATTTCCAGGCTGTCCTAAGGATGCTTGAGTTTTAGAAAATGGAGAACAGCCAACCCAGGAAAACCAGATAGCTTTTAAGTGTTTTTGATTTTGGCATTGAGTTGAAATGTCCGAAAAGCATTCTGAGAAATGTGACCAGTCACTGGGTCAAATACAGTAAAAATTCCCCTTCGACCAACTATAGACATAAGGAAAGAGGTTATTGGTAAAAACCCCACAATTTTCTCCTTTACCATTAGACTGAGCAAACAAAGAGCTTTTGGAAAGCACAATAATTAAGGACAAATCATCTATTAGAGGACAGGTAATAACCTCTATTGTTTGCAAAGACTGCAACATTGCTGAATGTTTGCAGCAGCAAGTCTAAGAAAGGTTTGCTTTGGAAGATGTTAGAAAAATAAGAGAAGGCTATTGAACAGCACTGCTAGATAAGCATTTACACCTCCCCACCCCAAAAATACGTTTCTTCAGTTTCTTTTTTCTTGATTTCCACGTAGCTGAATTCTTTTAAAAATATTTTTACATAATCTAATACATTTGCTGCACGATAGAACTGATATTGCCATATGTGGCACCTCTTTAACGACAATCTTCTGTGCACAGACTCAAGCAAAAGACTTAGCGGGTGGTTTCTTTGCACTGCAGAGACGTTGTGGCATCCTGGATAGGATTCAGGGCCTCACCTGGCTCCCAGTGATCACCACAGGCAGTATGATGGAAAGAAACATTCTACAAATACCCAGTGGGATCTATAATAGCAGTGGTTTCCTCTTTTCTGTTTCAGAGATATCCCAGGGAAGCCCACGGGCTTGACCTGTAACTCAGTGAAACAAAAGGAAACTCTCCTGCTGACTGGAACCAGACCTTACACAAATAGCTGCTGAAGCACTGACAAAGGCAGAGGCTGCACTTGGGAAACTAGACTCCTTATGCAGTGCCGAGGCATTGGACTGCAGCTTGTTCTTTTTCATTTACTGGTAATATTTTACTTGATTCAGGCAGAAAGGGGAAGGGAGCATAAGGAGTCATGAAGTCCAGCTCTCAACAGTCACAGGTAAGCCCTTTAGAGAAGTTTACTCCAGGAAAACACACAGAACCTGCACTGTACTTTGGAGAAACCAAAACCCATTCCCATAACCAGGGGCGGGGACCTCCTGACAGTAAAAGAGTAAACACTTTTTTGAATAAAAAGTCTGACATGGCTGGTTCAAAGGATCTAGTTTCACTGGAAAAGATTTCTGAGGGAGCCTGCTATGCAGACTGACACACATATACCTATGTATAAAATATACATACCTGTTCTGACATTATTGGATGTGCTTCAGGAATATTTATATAGATAAGGGCAGGGTTAAAAACTAAAGGTAAATGAAGATGCCCAAATTATATAAACACACATGAGAGAATATTTCACAGCATTATGTTTTTCTAATGGTTAGGAAGAAAGACTTAAACAGTTCTGAGATGTGAAGTTATCACACAGTGGTGGAAAGCATCTTAAACTTGGAATGAAATATCTATGTATTTGAAGCAGAAGATTAACAAAAGAGTGAGAATTATTAGAAGTTGCTACTGGAATTCTATTTATCAAAACAAGTTCTCCTTACAAGCACTAGGATTATTAAATACAGATATATATATTGCACTATATATTTGATGCAAAGGGATTCATTTTAATGGCAAAAGTCTTCTGAAAGGAAACTGCTCTTTCTGGTAACCTACAGAGCACTGTAGAATATGCACATTTGGAAAATGCCAAACACACCCCTGTTCCTCTGCTTCTGGGGAGCTGTGTCTTGATTCCAGTGGAACTGCACCAATTTAATCAGGCTGAGAAGCTGACCTCCCCATTCAGAAATACATTCAGTTCAGGTTTTGTGCAAATTTTCATCTACTAATACCTCTGCCTGATGTTATAAAGAAAAGTGTATCCAGGGACAACCCTGACAAATAACTTTGTCTGCCTGGATGTAGTGTACTGTTTAGTGTCCTTGTGTAGCATGAGGAGAGGACCTGTCTTAAACCGATAGAACTGCAGGTGGGAGAACAGATGGGATTTCTGAGCCTTCTTCAGGCTTTTGTATACTACTATTGCTCATACAAATACAGGTCAGTCATGCTTTGGCTGATCCACTGAATGCAAAAGCCTTAGTGCTAATTTTACAACTGTTAATGGATTGAAATAACATGAATAAACATGAAATTCCATCCTCATTATTAACTCTGCATTCACTGTGGGCAAGACAAGAGGTATAGGTGTGTCATTTTTTTTCTGCATTAATAGTGCTATGTTGGTTTTTATGTTTAACATTCCTCAATATGAAGGAAGGAAAAGTAGGACAAATATAACAGAGATGAAAGTGTGACATTCTTGCAGGATCAGAGTCTAGCCAAATTCCCTTTTTTGTCTGTAAAATTACATGGCCTAACTTCACAGACAGCAGCTTCAACCTGCATGTCCCTACAGTCAAAAAGACAACTGAATCTTCAATAATATGGAGTTAAAAAGGGGGTGAAGAGAAAGCAACATTGGCTCTCGTCTGGCTGCGCAGACGGTACAAACTTTTTCACTAGAACCAAAGTCTGTGGATGGTGCCAAATGTCAAAGTGTTAAGCGCATTAAAACTGAAAAAAAACCAACATAACAATCAGGTGCTGCATACCTGTATAGATGCAAAATCCCCAGAAGCACAAGCTCCAAGAATAGCAGCACCCACCAAGACAGACTCCACTTCTTTGGAGAGGACAACAGGCTTGCCTGTACAAGAAAAAGCCATGCCTCTGTGAGGAGGAATACAGCAGTACTGCACCAGCGGCACAATAAATAATTAAAGAAAACAAAGAAAAAAGGAATGAAAAAGGACTTGAAAACCATGTTCACAACTCTATTCAGAGCTACATTCTACTGTAGATTAATGTAAATCTCTCTGCTCTGTGGTTCCAGACTCCAAGAAAAATGCGGAATTTAAGTAAAACAATTTCAGCAAAGTAATACTGCAGAACATAAAGCATACAAAGAACAACCCCCCAGATCTTTGACACTGCATGTTTATCTCAAAGGGCTCGGTATAAACCTACTACCCACACCCTCCAAACCCATGTGCCCATTAAAAGTTCACCTTGAGGGGAAAACGGGGTGGTGTCCTTTTTGCTTCTTTTGCAATGTACAAAAAAAATGTTTGTGTTTGTTTTTCAATATTTAGCCAACAAAGGCAGCCTGGTTTTGCTGGAAGACATGAAATATGAATAGTAAACTTTCACAAGCTGTATATGAAATAAGAAGAGAAACTTTGTCTTCCAAATTGTGCAAGATACTTGAAAACAAGATCAAAACATTGGAAAAACAAACAAAGAAACAAACAAACAATGTATTCTGAAGTATAATTAAAAATTATTGTTTCATCACCCATGGCTTCTAAGACCTGTATAACTGATGTAAAAACAGCAGGAAAAAGACTAATAAAGAAATAAAAATCAGCCTGCTTTCTATTAAGAAAATTTAGGCAAATTATTGCCTAAAAATCTATACCAATAGCGTAAGTCTAAATGCTTTGCTAGCTGCACTTTAGAAGCTTATCCTCACTAAGCCAAAAAAGTTAATAGTCCTGCAGTATTTGGCCTCTTGTCTAAATTTCCATTACTGAGATAATGTCTTTCAATGAATGATGATGCAAACAGAGACGTGGGAGGAGGGCTGCCTTCTGTGGATAGCCTCGATGATATTATGCCCCAAAAAATGCTGCTCCTGAGAGCCAACTGTAAGATTAGAAAGAGCCTCTAAAGTGAGCCATGAACAATTCCTACAGAGGAAAAGGGAAAGGCACACTTTTAAAAATGAGAAATAAAATTATTAGTATATGAAACAATTATTGATACAAAGCAAATTCACCTTGCGCCCCAGGCAGCCGGTTACATTTATGTTAACTTCGCACCGTTCCACCAGTGTAAAGTTCCTCAAAACTATCTTTCAGGGAGGGCCAGAAAGGTGCCCCAGTGGTCTTTATGACATTTCTTCCTACCATTAGCACAGGCAGGGTGACAGGGAAAGGAATTAGATACAGCAGGACCTTGCTGGCTGATTGCTGGAAAGACCAGCAGCCAACTGGTGTAATTACAGCATCCCTTACACTTCTCTGACCAAACAAATGCACCTGAAAAACACGAGTGTAGGAACAATCACCTGAGGATTCCACCGGTTCAGATGGACCAGAGGTCAGGGTTTGGGTCAACCTGGAACAGAAAATCTAAAACTCAAGCTTACAGCTCCAGGGCTGCTTGCCAGGCATTGAAGCAGTGAGTAATATTCAGCGTGTTCAAAAAGTTACTGCGCATTTCCCGCATCATCAGAATGAATGCGGAATTCTTACCAGGCAAACAAAAAGATCAAGATACTTTTTAAGTGGCCTGCGAAATTATCTATTGGATGTCTGCATGGCTGAGTCATGGGCATTTGCAGCTAACAATAATATATTCAGATTTTTTTCTTTTCAGGAAAGAATGGGGGATTGATCCTGGAATGTCAGTTATTTTATCTGATAGGCTCTAATGAGTTCAACATAACCAAGAGCATTTCAGTTAGATGAACTCTGACATCCCCTGTCACTCACTGATTTTACAAATGGGGGAGAACTCCAGACTGCAAAAAGGCCTTTTTGTATTGAATTGTACTTGGCCATTAGTTACAGTCAAAGAACTTCTGATTACATTTTAATCAGAATACCTTTTCACAGATCTTTTATTTTAGACATCGTGAACCAGCATCCTAACTCCAGACAGAGCTGAAATTCGCCTCCAACATTTGAGTTATATAGGGAAAGGCACTTGACAAAGGACACACGGACTCAACAGCGTCATTTTTCACAGACAGAAAGCGTCACATTGACCACAATGTCTTTAGTGAATTTTAAGGTCAATTGACATCATGCTTTTTGCTTCTCTATTTCTGTTTTCATCTCAGGTAAGTACAGAAAGCATATTTTCATCTTCCCTCCTACAGCAGGGTTATGAAGTGTGGTTTGATGTTAGGGCAAGTCAGATCTCCAGACCAAATGACCCAAATCTCAGCCTTACACTCCATTCCTGACAGCTCAACTGGTCTTAATTTGAAATATACCCAAAACACACATCATTCCAAGTTACTCTGAAGTTATTTACACTACGTTTTGTTATTTTTTCCACATTTTTAGAAGTGTATTCAACTGACTCACATGTTTGCTAAGATGTCCAACATAGACAGGCTTAAGGGAGACCGAAACTACCATGCAAGTCTGAGGCCTCCTCTTGTAATAGACCACATACCCAGGACCTTCCACCATCAGGAATTCTACAAAACCAAATGCAGCACTACACAGGAGCAAGGATGCAGAAATTGCCCTCTAAATCACATTAAAGATACAGACACGGAAGCAATTCAGAAAAGAATTGTTCTACATAATGGATACAAAGCCCAGCGTGAGCAGGAAGTGTCTGAAGTTCAACAAAATTCAACAGGATGAAGCAATTTTTTTTTTTTTTTTTTAATTAAATTAAATTAATTTTTTACTAAAACCTTTTACTAAGGTTTTTGGTAACACACACCTTATGCAAACCACGCTCACAAAATGTAGTGGGCATTATCCTCATCTAGCTAATGATTTGTAACCTGATTGAATGGAATCATTTCTATAGAACGTTTCAAATAATTCTTAAGAATCTGATAGTGAGAAATCTCTGACATAATTTATACATATTGGGTTTTAAAATTCCATACGAAGTTTTTATATTTATTCTATTGGAATTTCTTAAAAAAAGCTGTAAGTCTAAGATTCAGATTGGAAATCATGCTGGAGCTTTCTCCCGAAGTCTGTTTAAAAACAATACGAAGTACGGAGTTTCGTTTGCACTGCATCTTTGTGCTATTCAAATTTGGGGAAATTCTGTCTTGCAGGAAGTAACATTTCATTACACGCTTTTTGGCCAACCAGCAAAATAAAGTTCTTCAGAAAGGAAGTATTTATTTTTCCAAAGACAAAGTATTTCGCCACCTAAAATAAAGTAGTTTACACTTCTTTCCGCACACTTCCTCTAACTTACCGGTAATGTCAGCGTGCATCTGCACAAAGAGAGGGTTCTTGCTCAGCCCACCGCATAGAAACAGTGTGTTGATACGATGCCCTGCAGCCTCCATGGTTTCCAAAATATGTCTGGTTCCTAACTTCAGAAAGGGGAAAAAAAAAGCCAAACAAACAAATAATAAACCAACCCCAGATGAGCACAAGAGAGCAAACATAGGACTCTTAAATCACAGATCTTAAAGCACAATTTGCTTAAAAGAATGGCACTGCTAAATATACGGTACTACCTGGCCCAACCAGTAACCTGAGGCTGGGAACAGAGCTGCAGGGGTACAGCCTCAGCTTAGCTTCCAGCCAGCGACAGGCTTTGTGATTAAGAACTAGAAAAAAATCAAAGAGATGGCGTAAAATATTGGGAAGTACATGGGCACAGCACACTGCAGCCAACAGCCTGGGGACGGCGGAAGGGAAGATGTACCAGTACACAGTAACACAGGGAAATGGGGCTTACTGGGAAGTACCAACAAGGGTGAGCATGGGGATTACGAGAAGACCCAGAAATGGGCACCAGGAAAAACTGAATGGCTGTGATAAGCAGCTGTTTGTGACCAAGCTCAGCAGAGAATGGAAAACATTTCCACATCCAGAACCAAAACCTACATGGGCAAGACATCCCCACCAAAACCTTCCATTTACTTTGTATAACAGCATCAGAAAACTACTCTCAGGAAAGAGATTTCATTTCTGAAGCCAAATAGAAAAACAGAACAAAGAAAGGAGCAAACACAAAACCTGTATTTTCTGTCTTTTCAGCAAAAGGAAAACCTGAAG
Source organism: Ceryle rudis (assembly GCA_033439905.1). Taxonomy (NCBI): domain Eukaryota; kingdom Metazoa; phylum Chordata; class Aves; order Coraciiformes; family Cerylidae; genus Ceryle; species Ceryle rudis. The sequence continues at coordinate 32,865 of JAAGNO010025081.1, forward strand.
AATTTTGTATTGGCTTAACTATTTCTCTTGGCCTTTGTCCTATGCAAAATAAAATGTTCCATTTCATGCTCGGATTAATTGAAGGATTTAAAATGTAGCCATATTTTTTAACTTTTCGCATACAGTCTCCATTCTGAGAAACTCAAATTAGAACAGCTCCGTGTTCCACCCCGCAAACGATGAAAGCAAATGCTTTGCCATTTTAGAAAAATCTTTTCTCATTTTGTGTGCTTTGCTTGACTTTAACTACTCACTGAAGTCAACCTTCTCCCTCTCCTCTTGCAAGAACATTTTCCATTTCTTTAATAAACCATTTGTCCAAAAATAATTCTCAGCTCTTTATAATACCTTGGAAGTCAATTTTGAAGCTCAGACTTGACAAAATGCTAAATTCAAGCCAAAATTTTGCCCAAGCTGACTCTTTGTAGGCAGATTCCCCAGAAAACACGATCTGGTCTAAGTTTTCACACAGCGTCGTTTAATTTTTCTTCCTGCTATGCTGCAAGCTCTTTAAGAGGTCTGCAGCCTGCAATAAACCCCTCTGCAAATAAAAGCTGTTGAAAATCAAAGCTAGCAGAGTTTCATCAGACTGGAGATGTTCGCTATGAATGACTGGCACCACTCTGGCTAGGCCTTCAAATGGATTTGGGTTTTTCAGGCAAGCGGTTATGAGGAACTTCAGCAGCCGCAACACCAGCTGACTAAATCCATCGCTTCCCTATTGACACAGAGGGCTAATTTCCAAATCACACAGTCACAATTTTAATTATGGAAAAATAAACCGCTCTAAAAAGAGTCCGTCTCCTCAGAACGGGCTTGACGGCCACAATTGCATCTCTGATCATGTTCTCAGCCGTCTAACCGTTGTATCGCATTTTGCAATGAATAGTTAAAAGGATATTTTCTTTCACTACTTCTGAAATTCAAATTTATTAACAACTTCTCTCACAACATACACACGTCAAAGACCCTGAGAAGGAACACGCTGTGAAAATGATTTTGTGTTTACCTGCCTGGAAAATTGTATTCACATAGTGATTTGAATTAAAGCCAGACTTATTTCACTCTGGGGGGGTGGGGTGGGGGGGTGGGGACACACTAATTTAATCCTGGATTGGAGAAAATGCAAATTGAGGGGCTTCAAATGCAAATGTTATATAAAAAGAAAAAAGCGTCTCCTACTGAAAAGAAAACTAGAGATTAACATTCTGTGGGCAGGCCTACACTTTTTACAAGACTTTTACTTAGGTTTAAAGTCCATCCTGCATCCATTGAAGGCAGCTAATGCTCCAGGATTGGGGCTGTCTCGGACGAGAACGCTTTCCTTCAACAAAAGCGAAGCTAAAATCGTGAGTGATGGAGTACGGGAAGAAAATTACATCTCCTAGCTATCGTATTAGTGGGTAGTAAATATAGCAAACCCAAGTCTGCTTTGTCTACTTTTTAGTTACTGTTTCAATAGCGTTTTAAGAATTTCCCTTAATTTACAATGAAAACTACAGTACAGCCTTTTTATATTAAATCCCATTATCAGCGCAATTAGCTATCAAAAAGCTGTGCAGATGCTGAATTCAGCGTTCAACACGGCATTTGCATTTTACGATAAAATTTGAGTTGTGTCATATAATGAGATAATAGGTGACTTTCCCAGCATTTCCAGCAGTGAACGTTTCCACTTCATTAGCACGATAGAATATCGGAGCACCTGGTCGATACTGGAAAGTTTCTTTCAGGGGTAGTGTCAGTTGCTGGCACTGTTTAAAGTCTCCGAGACATTCTGATTTAAATGGTGGGATTATACTGAAGCATCAGGTAGAACCGAGCTACATTCATCTTATAAAGGATCAAAACTCACAACAATGAATTCCAGGCTGGGGTTAAGTTCCCGTTATTTGCTGAAGAGGGAGGGTTAACACGCAAGATGTACAATGCACAGTAAATTTACAGCAGCCGCCCACCCTCTATATCCCAGATGGCTGACCCAGCCTAGCAAAGTTGTTGTTTAACTAGTAGAGGAGTTTGGAAGTTTTCCAACTGAACAGAGTTTTGTCAGGAAAACTCACTAATTCATCAAATTGTTAATGTTTTGCAAAAACACCTCAAGTTCAACAAACTTAAAATATATATATATATATCTATCACAAAAAGGATGCCTAAGGGATGTCGATTTCAGTCACCAAATGCCGGGGGACAGCACACCCCACTGAAAATACCCTGCACCAGGGATTCAAAACAACTTCTTCGACCCAGGTTTTCACTCCAGAATAGATCTTGTGAATTGGAAATCGCAGATTCCAGAGAAAATTAAGGCAGAAACAAAAGCATTCCAATAAAATTACCCATCTCTGCACATTAGCAAACATCAAGGACATTTTCATAAAGCTGGTAGGTCCCTCTGTCTGCTTTTACAGAAACACAGCCATGGCTGGAAATGCTACACAGGAGACAACTGCTTCCCTTGCAGCAGGGAAACCGAGGGGGGAAGGAGATCTGGTCTGTGTGGTCTGTAGTGCTATGAACTGAACCACAGACCCACTCTGACTTGCTGTGGGACAGAGTTCTGACTCATCTGACAGGCGAGCGGGGGAAATCCATGGATTTAGGAACAATCTGAAGCTGAGACATTTTAGGGGAGCGCAAGTTCCTTCATACAATTGCCAAAGGTTTGGGTTTTTTTTCCACTCTCTCAGCTTCCCTCTAGACAGCCCGTGATGTTAACACTGCCCCATACAGTATCAGCCTCTTCCCTCACATCTGCACTAGAGGCAAAAGCTCCACTTCCAAAATTGTCATAGGGAGAACATTTTTAGGGGAACATTTTCTCCAGAGTCTGTCAATTATCCTACAGTAGGGACTAGTGACCAATGTGAGTAAACAATTTAACTCCTTTAAAAAGTCCATTAATTGAATTAATCTATTATTAGAAATCTGTTTAGCAGAAGGGAATGATCAGTCTGCCACAGAACACCAGACAATTCACTTATTCTTTTATGCACTTAAAATGGCTTACAGCAATGGCTTGAATCGTGGCCAAGTAGATAAGGGCAAGTTCATCCAGACCCCGAGACAATGTTAGTCCAACAACCTGTGCAAAGATCAAAAAGAAAACGTAAAAATCCAGCCAAAGTAAAGCTCTTATTTTCTACAGTTTCTTGTAACAAGTATTAAGGGCTAATTCTAAACCCTACTTTTGCGTGTTGTACACATAACATTATGATAAACACGTTATTCCTGATCTGGGGAAGAACCACATAAATTCTTCTGTCCCTTGTGAAGAAATAAAGAACAACCAGCATATTATATGGGATTAGAGCTAGATTAACTCTGACAGTTTTATATTATGACTCAGATATTGCTCGTGAATGTATTTAATGTAATAATATGAAAATGCTATTACATAAAAATAACTTTTTAAAAGCATTTCTCCCCCTCCCATCCAAGTACCCTAACACTGAAACACAATTAATAATTAAAGACTATATCTTAACCTCCTTTACTCTGACATAAATCAATACTGCACTGTAGTTACTCTGGATTAATGTCAGCATAGGCAAGACCTGAATCCAGCCATAACTGTGGCAGAAAAAAATGTGTTGCTATTACTGGTATTTGCATAGAGCCATCCTGCCAGTTCTGATTCTGTTGCAGCATATAATTCTTTCATAAAATAATGCAGGTATTATTAGGACCCAAAAACATATAAGGCTTTTTTTCCTTTTTTAAATGTTTCCCTCATTTGTGGTTTAAAACGTGTTGCAGTGCTTACGCCTACCCCTTCCTATCTGAACCTCAAAGACAGCAGATTGTGGTGCTGGTGAGTAGCTGGAGATGCTCACTTCAAGGACAACATGCCATTCTGAAGTACATTTTTGCATTAGTCACTGGGTATTTTGATGCCATCAAACTATACCCGTATGGTATTCTTCTGTTATGGTCCTGTACAGTAACAGTGTGACCCAGCTGATCTACCACCATGAAGTTCAGTGAAGAGAATCATATCCAGACATTTCAAGATGGGCTAAAAAAATCTCCCCAGCAGAGATCCTCTAGTGACCTTCCAAATACTGCTCCTTCTGATCCCAGCCTGCAATACTCTGAAAATGCCTTTGTATAGGACACAATATTTCAAAACCCCTTGGAGTTCCAAAAGCAAACATTTTAAAACCACAGACCAGAATCAGATCAGGTTTACCTTTGAACAAAGATGTATGAAGAACCATGGTAGTGTATTTCCAATCCTAAGAGTATCTAAGCCTATTTCTAACATAAGCAGAGAAGCTTTTCAGTTTCTGTTGAAATTTACTACCCAACAACTCTAACACAGCACATTTACTGAACGCTGATCTGTATAAACCAAGCAATCTCTCCTAATATTTCTTTCCTTTCCCAGTCAGGCATACCCAAATTTGTGTTGAAATTCATTGCAACAGATACATAAAATTCAGTAGACAGGTGAGTTAACAACTGCAAGAGCTGCTGTGCAGTGCTCTGAAATGTGATTCCTGGGACACACACAACAATCCTCATATTTTTAGAAAATAAACGTGGCTGTAGTGATATCTCAGCTACAACGATTTCTGGTTTTCTACTGCAACATTAGCACAGAAACCCAAATCCTATGGGATAGTTTAAATAGCTATGGAGGAGTACACTTAAAATTGGAAAAAAGCTCCATCCAAGCTCTTTTTTTTTTTTTTTTCCCCCTGTATTGACCTTTTTGCAAAGACAGGCTGTTTCTTACCATGCCCTTTAGTGTCAGATCTGTTAAGGGAGATCTGTTACCATGGAAATCTGGCCAAACATGTAAATCAACAGTGAGGAAACCCACAGGCAAAGATTTCTTAATCAGATCCAGGTGACTGTTCAAGTACGTATATATACTGTGAGCACTAGAAGAAAAACAAGTTGGAAAAAGAGTGGGGGGGATTATTCATCAAACATAAAACATTTGTACTACTGTCAAATGCAGAAAACCCATCAAAGAACAGTAAATTCCATATCTAAAACAAAGAGGGAGAAAGGCAAAACCAGCTGGTTGCCAAGCCCATGGCACTGCAGGGTGTGGGCAGTGGGGATGTCCATCTGCACATCCCTTCTATCTTGAGTTTTCCACTGACTCCAGAGAGGCCAGAGCTGATGATATTCTGGGGACTGCTGATGCTTGTCTCCAACAGGAAGGTGCTGACACTGTGAAAGAGAAAGCTAGAGAAAAGAAAGCTGAGAGAGTGGAATAAGGAGGATTCCAGACAGAAATGAAAATTCAGTTCTTTTACAAATGCTTAAGAATTTCTTTGATTAATCAATAGTGCTGGATTTACAACTTTCCTTTTTTAAACCATAATTATTTCAGTATGTGTTATGATTAAAATGCAGCACTAAGGGTGGAGGAGAGAAAGCAAGCTGCTATTTTAGGGAGGAGCCGAACATGGGCCTAAATATGATTGTATCTAACTTCAGATACTACACCCAGCCCCACAATATCCCACAGCCTTTTTCCTGGACCAAAAGTAATCTTAGGACTAGCAGTGAATTCTTCAGTGCTTTGGCTTGCAATGACTCTAGTGACATTCCATTTAAAAAATGTTGCAATAACACTCGGAATATTTTTTCAAACACTCACACTATCATAAACAGATTCATATACATTTTTCAACTCCTCAGAAATGTCCAAGTGGGGCATTTAGTTCTAGACATGGGGGTCAATACTAGCATCTAACCCTAATTACAATTGATTAGTCATTGTCTCATCCACTGTAGACCCAAACAGCGATATTCATTTAGCCTCTACATGTATATTCAATCACACACTAATGAGATCCCTAAGGGAATTTGGCATATGCTTTACTAGTTTGACTTCTGACCTGCTAGCAGCTGTATATTTATACTTTGCATTCAAGCATTCAGCTGCATGTTTTTTCAATTATACCTTACCATGTGCATGCTATCAGAGGATATCATTCAAAATGAAGTACACTTGGAAGACATTAAAATAACTAATTCACATCATTATTCACGTACTTTAGAATGTACTTTATGTGTCTTCCTGGACCTGAATTATGATAATTTGGAGGTCACAATCATTTTTTCCCCCCTTGTTGTAGAAGTGGCCTCGTTTTCTACATCCCTAAAGACTGCACTATAAGCAGTACACAGTAAGGACAAAGTCATTTTATTTCCAGTCTAAATCGTGGTTTGTATGTTGGGAAGAAAGGAAAGCTTCACTCAGCTACAGACCTACCAGACATCCCAGCTTCTATCTGATCTCTATCCTGCCTGATTACTCTCACAAGGATTAGCCATTCAGGCAGCTCTGACAGAACACAAGGACTGTACAAAAGAGGCTGAAGTTCAGCCAAATATGCTCAAGACCCACATAACCTTGGGATCAGGCTTTTTTTTCCACACTTTTTTTTCCCCCCTACATATACACATGTGTTTAGGGCACCTCACTTGTTCTGAGTGATTGGCAAAATCCTTCACTCACCAGTTCCTGTTTCTACCAAGTTTGTGCTGTATGTATTGTAACACCGTAAGCTTTTTCTCTTCAATTCTAAGAGAAGGTATCAGTAGCAGCTGGACCTGACTTGCAGCATCAAGCACAAGTTACTGCTATTAAAGAGGAACTATGTTGAAAATGGAGAATAAGAAGTCAATGGAAGTTTGCCATGAGTTACGTTCATACCAGGGACATATCTTCAGAAAGCAGTAAGAGCTCACTATTTAATCTGTTCAGGAAGCCTAGAAGATGCCAGCAGGTATCTTTCAGGATAAAAAAAAATACCCTCAAAAAGGGCTCTAAAACACCTAGAGGTATAGACAACTTCAGATTGTGATTACTATATTCTGCTTGGAAGATCTCAAAACTGCTGATAGATAACATGTGTGTCACTTCACCGCTTTTTTTGCAAGAGCCATTTCTTTAGATGGGGAAATGGCATTAAGAAGTGAAGGAAAGGAAATTCCGTCCTAAACCACAGAGCTTCACGAAGCTCCTAAGGGCACAAAAATCTTTGCTGTGAAACAGGTAGCCACTTCTTCCCTCCAAAAGATACAGAAACTGTGATTCTAGGAAACAAAAGTATTTGAACTTCAAAGCATAAAAGATCTTTTTCTTTTTGTTTCCTACTCTAGCCTACCTACACAGGATTTAATGTATCGGTGGCAGCTTCATGTCAGACCTACACAATATATAGATTGAATACCAGAAGTGCTATATACACAGCACTATCTGCAACTCACTGAACTGCATGAAAAAAAACCCAGGTTTGTTGCTCCCAGAGTATGCCAATTAGTCAGACCAAATGCTAAATTTACCGCTGTCCAACAATCCTCATGTAATTCAACCCTCTCCAGTTCCAGTAAAAGAAGGGAAAAGAGAACATAGGAATAGTACTGGGAGGGTTGCACAAGACTGGTCTTCAGCACAAGTGGTCAGCAGGAGCTGGTTTCTGGCAGGTCTGTCTAAGCCGCTTGCACAGTTACCACAAATGACTGAACAGCGATAAATGCAGCTTGTGAACTCTCGCTCCCGCTACAGGCAAAG
>JAAGNO010025081.1:40507-107908 GCA_033439905.1 Ceryle rudis
GAGTTCAGCTCCTCAGCAGGCAGGTTGCCACTGCCGAACCTACTTACTAGCAGTGTTAGGAGCCTGGCAGAATGGAGAGACAAGTTTAGGAAGGCAGGAGTAGGTGACAGGCAGCAGCAAGTAAGAGGCATGGATTTGTGACCTCAGATGTTGGTTTTTAGTGCTGCAGACACACATGTGCTTTTTGTCAATACAAAACCAGCTTAACTCTTCACAGTGTTGCACCCAGCATGGGAAGTAAAGGCAATTTGCAATTGCACACATAAGTATGGAATTCACACTTTGTTTTCTTTCGATGACCATTTGCAATGGGTGAACAGATATAAATTCCTACACTCCCACAGAGAACATACTAAACGTAATAAACCAGGTTCTCTGAAATATTCTGCTAAGATTTCCAGGCAAATAATTTATCATCATCACCAACGATCCCCCATAACAAGACACTATGGTTCTTATTAAGCATATGACTTAATGGAAGTAAATATATACTCCAAAGTGTAGGCTCACACTGTTCACTAAAAATTTGTAGAGCTACTGCTGCTAGTCCCTGTGAAAAGCCTGAAGCTTGTGCTCCACGGGCAGGAAGAAATAAAGAAATAAGGAGAAAAGTTCCATTCAAATCATAAAGTTCCCGATTTTTGTTTGTTCAAATTAAATTCCTTAAATTGAATGAATATTTGAGAAGGACAAGGAAAAGGGGAATTGCTTACTAAATGTATAGCTATCCAAACATTTCATTAGGTGAGTAGTATCTGGAAAAGAATTCTAAAAATACCATTGAGCAAAGCAACTTTATAAAATATTACCATCTTTTTTTATAAAATATTATAACCCTTTTTATCAATGCCATCCTCCACAGTTCTACTAACGGCAGGAGACTCAAATCCAAAGTTATGACAGCACACGCTGGGATAACGTGGAATTTTGTTCCAATATTCTGTATTTAGTATCCTATTCAATTCACAATCCAAGCTTTTTGCACTATGAAATCAGTTGTGGTCAGTCAGTTCAGTATCAGATCTAGTATAGACAAGCAGGCCACTATACTGTATACTCATTTTTCCAACACACACACAAAAAAAGGCTTATCCTGGTATTGCTAATTGTTCATCTTATGGTTGTGCTTCATATGGTGGCACCAGAAAAATGGCCTGGAAGCCAAAATCATGGAAAAACCCCCAGATCAATCCATATTCCAAACAAGATGCATTTATTTCCTGATTTCCTTTCTTAAAGAACAACAAAGAGAATTCTAGGAAGCAGAAATCTATTTCATATTGAATGAAGTCCAATACCTTTCTGGCAATGCTGGTCAAGTTCTTAACAAACAAGGAAGGCACTGGGCACTACAAAGCATGGAAGGGTCACCCAGAGAAACCAGGTAGCTTTATCCCCCCAGGGAGGACTTAACTGCATGTGTTGAATACCTCTGTCGGACTGGCCCGTGCCTTTTAGACCAAAGTGATAAAATGAACATAAAATGCCAAATTTGATTTGTGTGTGTTTGGGTTTTGTTAGGGTTTTTTGTTCGTTTGTTTTTGTGGGTTTTTTTTGGTTGGTTGGTGTGGGTGGGGTTTTTTGTTTGTTTGTTTTATTTTTTCTTTAATCTAAGGAGGAATAAGAAATTAAAAGAGAATCAGATTTTCATCCAATGTGCCTAACTGTCAGCTAAGATCTCTCTGGGAATGACAGGAACAGTCTCAAAAGGAATACAAGCCAAAATAGCCTGAGAAAGTCCAGAACTGACAGAAGTGTCTGGACTGATTTCATCCACTTCTAAAGCAGACCAAACTAAAATTCCACATCACACACAGCCTCCGGCTCAAGGAATCCTACAGTTACCTCCAATTCACTCCTACATCTGAAGTTTTGACTGAAAATTCATCCTGAGTTTCTCTGTTCTATTTGTGCTGCTGTGCAGGGTTTTTTTCATATGGTGGCTATACCTTCCTTTAGATGGCTCTTCCGAAAACACTGAACAATGTATTCTTAAGCTATATCTCATTCTTGGAGGTTAATAGTGTCACCTACAAACTACAAGACATCATTAGCCCAAGGCACAAAGGTTGGCTGAACAGGGCTGATTGCTACGGTATCAAGAAATATCCTGGGCTGGATATAAAAAGTTGAAAAGCAGAAAGTTAATATCACCACTTAGATACGCCAAAGGTATCTGAGAGAAGTTTGAAGCTTTCATCTTTGAGCAATCACCTGGCATACCTTTGTAAATACTTCCAACCCACTATCAGAATGTTAATCGCCCTGTTTCAGAATAAGGATAACAGCAGGGCTATTCTGCATGGCTGGGAATACACTGCTACCAATAATGTATACGGCAGGTATGTGATAAAGGAATAAGAACAGTGACCTGGCTGCAGCTTTTGATTGCAATTCTGGGAAGGCGACATGGCCTCGGACCACGTGATCTATCTGAAAAAGAAGAAAGAAATATTTTTATGACAACATCCTCACAACTCAGTCCTGGAAAAGGGTAATACAGTATCATGACTTTAAAAAGACACAAAAGCTTCTACATTACTCATGAGGTGTTAAGTTGTAGTGAAGCCAATGGCAAAACTCCCACTGACATTACTGGATTCAGGATTTGGCTTAAAAAGAGAAAGAAAAACTAACCAATGCTGCACCAAAAATAGGCAAAATGCTAAGTCTGCAGCTCCTCGGTCAGAAAAGAAAGCTGAAAGGATGACTTTTTTTTCCCTGTCCAACACCACCTGAGAGCATGTCCTCCGGTCTCCCATTCTCCTTCATGCATACCCTCATTGGACTTCTACCAGGAGCATCATTTTGGCCCAAATCTCTACATCATTCTATATCACACCCTTATAATAAAATAAAAGGTGTGTTGCCATCCAGATAGATGCTCCATGTGTCCGTTGCAGGAAACAAAATGTGTATCCTGACGAGCAATTATTGCTAGAAAAAAAGAGATCAATATAGGATCTGCCTTATACTAAATTTATAAATCAGCTTCTCCTTTCACTCCAGAGCAGCTGCAATTATTTACAAAGCATCAGGTAGAATAACGTGGGCATTTAAGACAATAATTCATCAGGTTTTGTGGCCTCTTGATAATATCCCATCAGAGGTAACAGTAAAAGTGAAGGAGGCCAAACTAGAGCTACTCAAGAGCAGTGAGTATATTTGGCAGTACCTGTCGGCAGCAAACCACAGTAGGTATTTAATTTTTAACAGCATGAGTCCAGTCCTTAACTAGGGTAGGAAAACATATAATGAAGCATACGCATCAGAAGCAGGCAATAAAAACAATGTATGCCCGTTCGTTCTGAGATTTGCACCAAAGACAAAACTCAAAACATGTTGCAGGCTTTAGAAACGAAGCTCAGGCCTGAATTTTGCAATCTTGCGTAATCTCTTTAGAACATAAGAGCAGCTCATAAATTCTGAAATAAATCTATAAAGAAGTAGCACATATACACGTGTGTTATGGAAACACTTTCAATAAAAAAAGTTACAGAAGTTACAAAGCTTGATATTTAAGTGTGCTTAATTCAACAGATGGCAACATGAGGGTTGCATCTAGAAACCCTTTTCTGCTATTCTTTATTTTACAGTTTGTGATGATGTCATGTCATCTTTTGTCTCTGTTGTGCAACGCTTTTCTTCCTATAAATTTTGAAAATCCAGTGCAAAACCCCACTGAATAAACAAACAAGTCAAAACAAGCAGAGTTATTAATTCTGAATTTGGACTCTATCTGAACCGCTTTGCAAAATCCAACTGGCTTTTTTTGCAGCTGTATCAATAAAAAAAAATAATTAGAAAATTTTAAAGGGAATTGTATTAATTTTACTTTTAAGATCAACAGTGTTTAAATTTCATGAAAAGAAATCAACTTTGGGCATAGATCAGGCAATGGAAGGAGTCTCAAAACATGTCAATTTTTTTGTTTTCAGAAAGCCTGAGAAGTATGAGAGAGCAGGACCTCACAAGACTGCAGCTTTAAAAGGAGAAAGCTAAGGAGTACAGCCTATCCTCCACACCATGCACGTACACCCTTTCCTCCTATGGCTCCCTACGGGTTTTCTGTACACACAACCTCAAGAAAACCCCAGGAGATATTTTAGGAAAGTTTTAGTAAGACAGCTTCCCTAATAAGCCTAAAAAAACATAAAGGTGAATTTTGCTATGGGTCCTAAGAAAACCTGACATTTTTTTCTATCAATTTCTTTAATGACTCAAGAACATCCTGTTCTCTGGTACTAGAATGGAAAGGATTTTGAAAATCATCTTTCTGAAATGCCCTAACTCTCATGGTACACTTTAAGTGTGAAACCACCCTGAGCCAGCCAAGACAAGACACCGACTTTCTGTATCCTCTCCAGAGCCTTGTTAGGTCGCTCTACCCACTTTGGATTAAGCATGTAGAGACTTCTCCTCTCAAAAACAGTCTTACAAAAAAATGCACAAGATTTGCCATTTTCCTTTTAAAGTGGTGGTTTTACAAGCAGTAGTATAGTTTTTAATTCTGGTTGTAGCAGTTACCTATAAAATGAGACACTTTGGTTCTAGCCTCATCTGGACCTGAAAAATTTAAAGTAGATTCATCCCATCTGCTCCATGAGCACTCCAGCCACGAGGCTGATGATGGGTTGGAGACGGGATGGGATGTGGAGGCTGAGGAGAGGAAGAGGGATGGCTCTCCCACTGAAGCTGTAACACTGTACAGTGAAGAATGTCAGATTCCCGTAGCCAAGGGGAGAGCACGGGAGGAAACACCAACTGGTAGCTCAGCACTGAGGGTGTGTTTGGGCTGCTTCCCGATCCAGGATTATTTCTCTTTCCTATTCAGTGACGGTGCCATATGGAATGTATAAATGCAGTGATGCTCCAATCTCCTACTTCCCAGACATGTACCCCGATCACTAGGCTTTTAAACAGGGGCTGGTGCTAGGGGTAAGTGAGCAGTTACACCTGCAGTCTGTGAAACACCAAACCCGCCTGTATGGTTGGTGAGATTACAAAGGACCCCCCAGGACTGGGCACCACCTCTGGCAGTTGCTCAAGAGAAGCCTGGCACCTCACCCTGAGGGCGCTCAGTACTTCTGCAGACTGAGCCCGCAGACACACAGGGAGCCTTAGAGGCTTCCAGCGTTAAGCAGTAACTAAGGTCCAGCTGACACTTTTGGACTCAAGCCTAAATACTGTTTTATACATCTAGCCTTTCTTTAAGCTGGACATCAGTGTTTTAGTTCTGACTGCTTCCCTGTAAATAAGAAAATTTATTATTAGAGAATCCAGTCTGGTTTTAATATTTATTGCTAAATTAAATTAACCTAACATAGTTAGACTCTCTGCATTCAAGGAAAGAATTGAGGTGACAATATATGCATTATCTATCTAGACGGGATAATATGTTAATACATTACTACTCTGTCCAAACAATACATCTTTCATCTACACCCATCAATGAGCACAACTGTTTTATAGAACACAATATGTATCATTTTCTTTATCTCAAAGCCTATCTCAGCCACCTGCTAAAGTAAAGAATGAACGCCTATTTGCCTGTAAAATAACCACAATAATCATCCCCACAATCATAAAAGACAGACATGCCCTCCGTGCCCTGGCCCAGATATAATCCCCTATCAGTATGCAAATGAGCAGTTTGTAAGAGACCTAACACTCAACTGTTTATTTTTTTTCAGCAGCATGGTATCTCCTGTGATCTTATGGGGGTGTTTCAGGCAGAGCTCTCCCTACTGACAGTGAAGCTAATTCCAGTTACTGCAGTTGGTGGACCTCCCATCTTGCAGTCTGTGTCTGTCTCCAAACACTTACCAGTTTTCCTGTAGCACTCTGACCTCCCTCATTCAACCACAACCCAGGTACCATTGCAGAGAAATAAGGTCCCCAAACACCGGGCACAAAAATGGGTGTTTCACTGACCTGGAAAAACAAGAGACAGCTCCAATGAATCAATCTACTTGTCAAAGTAGGCACTTAACAACTAGCATTTTGCAGCTATCACAGTCCAATACTGAAAATACTGCCACAATCCAATACTGATTCCTGTTCCTCCACTGGAGCTACAAACATGAGTGGAGATGCACAGATAGAGATGTACCCTAAAGAGAATATGGAGAACTATGTCCCTCATTTGCATCATTTTTCGATGACATGATGCAGCTGCAGCCTCTGACTGCAGACTCCCACCCACTCCCCTTTACAGCTCAGCTGGGTCTGCCCATGCACAAAGTGAGAAAGCTCAGCAACAGGAGCTGTTATTTTACAGGCAGAGGAAAACTGTCTTGTTTCTCGGGAGAAACACCTTACTTAGAATGAACAGTTGGATTCAACACTCTGCTTGGCTGTCATCAGAAAATACAGCCAACATAACTGGCAGCCAGTGTTTACAGAGCTCTCATCCTGTATGTTTTCAGAGTTATAAATGGAGAGGGATTCCTGCTGACAGAGCACAGCGAGGTCCCCCAGATCTGCCGTCAGCTCCCGAGGACTGCAGTAGGACCCCAAGCTCCAGTGCCCTCGCAGCGCTGCCAGAACAGTTTGGTGCAAATCTGGGCTGGGCAAAAGGGGATTTTCCTGTGTTAGCCAACAGGAAGCGTTTGCCTGGGTAAACATTAGATTCTGCCCCTAACTTAGGCTTAGCTTTACACAAACCGCTCCTTCCTTCGCAGCTGTGAACCCTTTCATGGAGACAGGTATCAAAGCACTACCTTCCAGAAGCTCTACTACTTGCGTACAAATATACCACCCACGTACACAGCGATATTCTGAACCTATGCAATATTTCAGTGGTTAGACCACTCAGGATGTGGGAGACACTGGTTCATTTCCTTTCTCCGCTTCAGAAGATGCAAATTAACAGTATATAAGGGTGGAGGGCATTTTCCTTCCCCTTACAAAGCTCTTCCACTTTCGGTAGACTAGATACTTCCTAAACTTTATTTCTGGTTCAGAAAGAAATCTGATGGAAATCCACTAACTACACTAGCAAGTAAGGCACAGCACAAGATGGGGACTTGGGTAGTGGAACTCGTGTCCTAGTACTTGCTGCAAAGACTAGTTGTGCATTCTGTGCTGGTTATGCACAGAATTCTTGCAGCAGGGCTGGAGAAGACAGGTCATCCATCCTCTGGCAGGCTACCTGCTCCTCATGGAAGTGTGATTCGTGTTTTCTCTTCCAGGACCAACAGAAGTATACACATTCGAGGTATCAGCAGCCATGATTTCACTAGGAAAGAGAAGGGCAGTGCAGTCCTACACCATCATGTGACGTAGGAATGCACTTTCCACTACCCATGTTAATGGGGTGGCTAAATCTGCAACTGTTGTTCTCTAGAAGATGGGAAGTGCTCCAAGAGGAATAAACAAGAAAATTCCCTAACAAAGTAAGTCTTTATGCTTGCAATGCTGGAACACCAAAAAAAAGAGGGGTCTTAGTCAATGGGACAATTACTTGTCCTGTATTTAGAACTTCACTGGCAAAATTCTAAACCCTTTAAAGAATGCTTAAGGTTTGCTATTGATGCCAAGAAGGCCCAGACCTCACATCAAAATAGTTTTGAGGAGAAGCAATTAAAAATTCAGGCCTGTTCCTGTTAAATTTGATGCACATTCCCCCTATATTTAAACAGGCCTAACTTTAAAGACAGTTTTTGCTAGCAACTAGGGAATATGGTCCAAGATGCAGTTTACTGGCATTTGTGCATCACACATGTTTAGTAAATACACCAGCAGGGAGGTTTCTGCACAAACAATAGTCTGCTCAAGCCATAAACTTACATTACAGCTGATTCTTGTCATGAAGTTAAGTAGGAAAACAAAACAACAAAAACTGATTTCTCAAAATACATCCCCACAGCGTTGAGCAATCCTGATTTCTCTTACAAACTCATCTAAAAAATGTGAGAACCTTGCTCAGTGCTCTCCTATCAGCTCTAACAGGCTGACTGACTTTCGCTGAAGACGTGTGCGTGCACATGTGTCTGTGTGTCTGCGTAACATTTTGGCTGACTAAACCCATTAAAGAGCAAGAATAGCTGCACTGAATTTAAAAAGGCATTTATGACTCCAAGTAGACGAAGCTACGTCAAAAACACTGCAAAGACATTTGGTTTTGTTTTGTTTTCTCTTCAAACTACAAATTAATACAGCTTTGAGTTTTCAACACCTCTATGGGGCAAGCCTTCTTTTACAATTTCAGTAACAAAATGAAGTGCCACAGAAAGCAACTCCTAAAATAACTTGATTTTTTGACCAATGCCACATCACTGACCTTACTGAGAACACAGCATAAGGTCAAAATCTGCTCCAAACTAGTGATGGAAGCATGCCGAGAACACAAACATCCCGTCTCATTCCCATCCTATAGCTGTGGACACAACACATGTCTCTACAGGTGGGAAGGAACATTAAGGGCAGAAGGGGCTTGAGTTTTTGAAGTATCATCTCAAAATATTTTTGATGCAGCAGACTTTGCTGTACTCTGTGGTCTAACGTGATTTCTCAAGGAAGAAGCTACCTACACCAGATGTATCAGGCTCAAAATCCAACTGCTGTCTAGTCTGAAGAAACCAAATGGTGTAAGAATGTTAAAAGTACAAAGATGTCCAGGGGAATTTCTAAACATCAAGAAGGACCGACACAGTTTAATAAATAAATAAACCAACCATTTCTTCTATCATTAGTCCAGAATTTACCCAATTGTCCTCTATGTCTGATAACACTAAACAGTTTAGATTGATTAAAAGATGAAATCTCCCCCAGGCTACTATTTCTGGCCTAGCATTTTGGACACCCCCAGGAATTTGCCTGCTGGATCTTCTCAAATTATACTGAGACTTTCCTATTATCTTACTACTGAAGTACCATCTGTACACATTCCAGCAAACTTTCAACACAAAAACAGAGCAAACGAGGGAGTTGCGTGTTGCCATGCTGATGAATATAGCCAGTGGGGTACTAGCTTATCTATTTTTTTTTTCTGCTGTGGGAACTTTTACCTGGAATAAAGAACATTGGCTAACATGCTGGGCTTTATGGGTGCTGCATATGGCATCATCGGATTTCCCTTTACCTCCTTCCAAGAGTTTAATTCACATTTTGCAGTCTCTAGGTTTTGATGCACATGGAAAGTGTGAGAACTGGGTAATAACAAACCCCCCAAAGCAGACACACAGGCTTTGAGAAGTGACAGAGGGAACATTCCTCCATAGATTTATGCGTAAGAAATAGCAAATGGGTTGTTTCCCCTCCTTGAAATATTTGGACGATGCTTAAGCTTTTCAAGCCATGCAGCAGCTGGCATTTGGAGTTTCATAATAAAAAGTCCGAATTCTGTTTGAGTACACATACCACCCAATCCCACTAAAACACATGACTAGACATAAGTGTAAGGTTGGAGAAATAGTGCAAAGTTTGCCACAGAACCCAGAAGATAAGCACAATTTGCCAAACTCAGAGGTATTTTTGTTACACTAATACCATGTTCTTTTCATAGCTTTCTATTGCCTTCAGACATTCTTATGATGATATAGGAGGATCAATGTGGTGTCATTATTTTTTTTTTTCCTTTAATGAGCTTAAGAAAATCCTTAATCTTTTTAGTAGAAAAACAACATCTGGTTTAGATTTATGGGCAATTGATTTTTATTTTTAAAGCAAATAAGAGATGTCATCCTTTTTTGAAAGTTAAAATACAAATTCAAAGGGAGTCTCAGATTTTCTGACTTCCATTTAACTTAAATTAAACCTGTGACAGACTCCTATTGTGAGACATATTAACGTTTATTATTTTTTACATATAGTGAAACTGAAACACAGAGAGGATATCCTCTGCTAGACGTTGGAACAGTCTCTGCACAAGAATTACTGCAGCAGGAATTTGAAGATGGGAGATGAGAAGAATCTGAACCTATTCACACTTTGAGCCATAAGCAGCATCTATAAATATTTCAGTTGAACACATTCACATGGAGACCATTGCCCTCATCTGTGGTGATGCTTCCTTACAGAAGCATTACACTCAGACAAGCAACTCCACCTCACAGTTATTCTACCTGCGGACAGGGAAAAATCCTTTTGTGCGGGAAAATGCCACCTTCCCATGTGTCCCAGCACAGACATTTCTGCTTACTCAGCCCATCATTTCAGATGAGATGAGCATTAAGAAGTTCCAAGATTTCTGCTCGTTAGAAGGGAAAAAGAGTTCAACACCTTCTGAAAGGCAGAAGAAAAGGAAGAAAGTTCTGTCTGGGAGGATTTAACCTCCGTGTGTGCTTCATAAAAGATCATACTAATATGTAAGATATGTAAACATTATAGAGCAATCAGGAACAAATGAAATGATTAATACAGTTTAACAATATTCAGCTGTGGTGCAACTGCCAGAAGGCACTTTTTGTTATGAATAGATCATTTGGATGGGTTACAGACCAGATTTCAACCCTGGCGTGTGCTAGGAAAATCAATGTCAAACTATCTAAGATCAGAAGGTATCAGCGGTACATCTGGCAGCCCACAGAAATGAAAAATATCTTTAAAATATATAAAGCTATATACAACTAAGTTAAAGTCTGCAAGGACCTGCTTAAATGGTACTAATATGAGATCTGTAATGTATTTAATTTGGTTTAGCCCTTCCCATTTGCTTGACTCTCTAAAACAAAACCAGGCAGAAAAATCCACCTCTATTGTAAAAGTCTTCATGGAAAAAAGCATCACTTACCACTTGTAGGCTAACTTTCAGCTCATGTAAGTGAATCAGAGGAGTCAGTGCCTTTAATCCAAACTAAGTTCAGCTTTCAGGACTGTCATTTGGTACAGGGAGTGGAACAGAACACAGACCTTCACAGATGAGAATCACCTAGGCACACAGCCATCCCATAAAGTGAGCAAGTCACAATGCAAGGTTTATTTTACTTAGCTTTGTTTTGCTAGACTAGCCATAATGATCAGGCACATGCTTGTGTATCCTCCTCAGTTTTACAGCAATCGCAGACAAGATAAAATGAAACATGCCACACTGGTGAGAGCAGTTTTATGGAAGCATGAATTTCAGCAGAATTTTCTTCCTTAGCCGACACCATCTGTTGCTGGTGCAGGCTTACACAAATTCCTTACAAGAACACTACGGGAACACTCGGCTATTACCTGACTAGAAAATCTTTCTGTTAACAAGGTATACTACTATACATCCACCTTCTTCCATGTCAGTTCTGCTTGCTAATATGAGGCCTCTGGTATCTGGCAGCATTCTAGTATCACTATCAGATTCTCTATTTACTTGCAGCATGGAGCAGAGAGAACTATTCTTGACTTGCACTCACTTGCATGAAAGCAAAATTAAGCCTTCATTCTACCATCTCAACATTTTTAGAGCAATCATTTGCTACAGAGAAGTGAGGTCAGAAAATTTGTTTGATAATCACCTCACTTATCAGCTTCTATAGCCAGAAATTCAGAATAACAGCTGCTTTTGTTAGGCTAAGGGAGGTATGAAAAAAAAAAAAGTTCTAAGATATTCATGGAGTAGGGAAAGAAACAAGGAAAAGCACCATATCAGTCATCAACTAATAAATGCTCTTTACAGTTCTGGACTTTGATCACTGACAAGTCAAATACTTTCATTAACTTCTCTGCTGACTTTTAACTTTAAAAGTTTCTGACTGACTGTGGACTGAGAATACTGACATTCATTCAGTTCAGGAGTTTTACATTGATGCATAAAATCCTGTATTAAGAAAACTGTATCATTTTGCTTCTGCTGACAGATGGGTCTTATATAACTATTCGACCGCAACTCTCTGACAAAGAACGAAAGAGATTCATAGAAAAAAGGAGAGAATTCAAAGGGAAACCCAAGAATGTTTCATTTCTAAGTTTCTGGTTCAAACTTCGGTCATAGCAATAGCTACTCATTATGTGATTTAATAACAGCACCTTCTGATGGCATATAGATTAACTGAGTAAAGTTGAGGCATGCGATTGTATTTTCAGTGAACTGCTGCCTACCCTAAATTTGCCATCCTGGCATTATTGCTCAAGCACTCAATGGGTTTAAAACTAAGCTTCCCCATAATTCTGGGGGCAGTTCTCTAGTTGAGCCTAGGGTGAGTACAGTCAACATCTTAAAATACATTTGTTATTAGCAGTCATCACATATTAAACACGTAACAGCATTCAAGCTTCAGCCTGGTGTAAAATGTATTCAAGAAAATAAGGCCTTAGAAAACAAGAAATGTATTTTAGAACAGAAATTAAATTAAAATTTATTTATATTCCAATTCCTATATGTCATATACCACCCGTAATTTATTTGATTATATTTTAAGTTTACGTCCCATGGCCATCACCGGTTTGCTATGTAGCTGCATAGCTTGTGGTGGCAAGAAGTCACATAGCTCTCTTCCATGTGACAGGTTGGCATCCTTTGGGCCATCCACAGTGACAGAGCTTCTCTGCAATGATATCAAGACTAGGCCACAAAAATTTCTGCACAGAGCTAACTTTATCCCACTGGAAGCATGGACATTGCTTGAGTGACAACACCACAGACAGAATATGGACTTGAGGATTTTGCCTGAACACATCCATCCACAGATGATTTTTGGTAATCTGTTTACATGTAGTTGAAGAATTCCAGCTTATGTGATGAAATTATGTTTATAAATGCCTTGCTGAATATGCACTCTAGCATTTGCTGCCAAGGCTGTGTCACAGGTTTACTGAACCCAGAGACCTGGAAAGTTACTAAACCATAAAGAATCCCATTTAGTTATGAGAATGGCAACAGAATGAATCAAAGCAAAACAAAACTGTCCAACTACATCTACCGATGTTGTTGAACAGCAATAAAAAATATTCAAAGCCATCAGTCAGTATTTTTTTGCAGTATAAGATACTGCAAGATAAGATTTCTAACTGTGGAGCCCGGCAAGGTTGAAAGAGACAGACAAAGGCAGATACCATCCAAACCAGAAAAAAATCATGCAAAAGAATCAAAGGGTTCCAGACACTGCCCAGAGTGTAAACTTAGGGCTAGAGAGTGGCCTGTGGTAGGAAAGTTTAAACAGAAACATGTATTCAGTATTATTTTTTTGCCCAAGCTTGTTTCTTTTGTGATGTCTGTAGTAAATAACATGTTTCTATGTCACCCGTGTCCCCTCACTGGGGAGGTCTCATGGGAGTTAAGTGCACAGGGCAACTGCTGGCAGAAGTGGAGCTCTGGCAGAGGCCTGAGGGGGCTCAGCGGAGTTTACACCCAGAAAACACAACTGAGAGGCTGAGAGAGAAGACAGTGATATTGCTTATCTCCAACACCACCATAAAACGTAAGAACGCACATCCGGCACATTTCAGTCCAGCCGCTCAGCAAGGTTGCAAGTGCAGCAGACCCACAAAGGAGAAGGATGACAATATTAAAACAAAGCCCATTTTGATTTTGCTGCTTATTCTGCACTTGGTAACATCACAAACCTGTATGACAAAAAAAAAAAAAAAAAAATCAAACCAATCATAACCACAACAACTTTAAGTAACAATTACCAGAACTCGAAACGTACAGAGAGTGAGTCAAATGCAGACGGGGAGATGAAATTTCTGATGAAGATTTGGAGCTCAAATTCCAGTTCAATCCTCGATTTAGTTATTTTCTGGAGAAAACTTTGAGTGCAACCTAAAACTAGTAAACCCAGATGAGTTCTTAGGGACTACTGTCACCTCTTATTCCAAATAGTAACCCTTGTGAAAAGGGCAGCAAAATGTGAATGACATGCATGCAGAACTATTTCTAATTTTTAAATTTTTCCATAAAACATTAACTGCTCTACAAACTATAAACCAGACAAGGTATGTGATTAATGCCCTGTAAAGAAACCACACTCCCAGGGAAACTTGATTGCCTCATCTCTGAAAATATTCCAGGTGACTTATGCGAAGGGACTATATACTGCACAGCCTGGCTTTATATCTAAGAATTAATTAGAGGAAAACTTCACTGATATTATTAGACATTTCCAGTGTGAGATTTTTATTCAAAACTAAGTATTTCAATTTTTTTTTTTAATTATATGACTTTTAAAAAAAGAATATGTTGAATCACAATAGCATTAGTTATTCAAATTGTATGTAATTTATATTTATGGGTATAAAGAGAAATTCATCTGGACCAGTGCTTCCAGCCTTGGGAGCCAGAGCCTCAACTTGGCCAAATCAGCACATTAACCATCAACTTCCATGGAGATAGGAGGATTTTTAGTGTGTGAAGTGCTAGACTAACACCTGTAGTTGGACACTTAAATAAGTACTTTGTTTTTCCAAAGTGAAAGATCCACATTTTGCACTGATTTCTGTCTCAAGGACTTAGAAGGCGAAGCCAGCTGTTTAGGTATCCAAATGAAGACTTGGGCACCTACCCTTAGGAAGTATGTTGGCCCTAGTTTTTTAGTGTCTGTAATTAAGAGTGCTCATTCTGTCCATACAGGTGAGAGACACCTCTTCAAAGGACAGTAGATGCTGAGATACAGAAGAAGACGGGAATCTGCCTGTTTCTGTACGTTCATGTGCTTCATTTCCTGAAAGTAAGGAAGAATGGAGTTCTTGAGGAAGCTCCTGCAGTCAGCACTTTGTCTCCAAGAACATCAGACTAGCTCCTTAGGCATGCATCAATACCTGAGAACTGGACATGACTTTACTAGCCCTGCTGCCACCGAAGGGATGACCACATATTCAAATGCTTCCTGCTTTAAAACTAATGCACCAGCAGAAACTACAAGACAGGGTTTAGTGATTTCCCCTCTCACCCAGAGGATGTTGGTTCTCAAAACAGTTAAATACATGAATTAAAATGCTGCTTAAAACGGACAATAACAACAAAATCTAATTGAGAAAAAGGCCCCACCCTGTTTAACTCAGCTGTATTTTATTTTACCTTTTAAAATGCAATAGACCAGGCTGTTGCCAATATCAGGGAATGCAAAAGGCCACGGGCTGCACTTGTGTAAGCAGCTTTTCTGGAGCTCTGCCACCAGAAGACAGCTTGAAGTTGCATTTTTAAGCAAACCTTCTGACAATGGATGCCATGGGATTTAACTCTCTCACTGTCCTCCTTAACAGAGCAAGAGACTCCTCTACACAGCAGCCCATTTTTAGAGAGTAGCCAGGTCCAGCTTCTTCATCTGAGCTGACTCTGGCTATTTTATACTTTTTTTCAATATGCTGCATCAGTTTTCAGCCAATGGTATGTATGGTATTAGTATGTCTTAGGGTACAGCCACATGAATAAATTATTATGGGCAAAACCAGAAGGTCATTTGCCCGGCAAAACCACCTCTACTCATCATCTTACTGTGGTGTATCATGTGACAGATCCCAGGGACCTCACACATTCCAGAGGAAACCAGGGCCAGGGGTGCTACTGCAGAGCTGCTGACATCGTGCAAATACACACTAGAGATTACTCAGTTAATTTCTTCATCTGCCTGTACTCTTAGTACTTGATCACACAAAAAGATATTTTAAATCTCTTTTTTTTTTTCAGTACTAATCTTATGAAAGAAATTTGCAATATCAGCCTTCAAATATTAACAAGCAAATCCAGACAGCTGCGATTTGTTTTAAATGGAATAATATTTTTCACACTATAAATTCCTGTCAGGTACCTGCAAGACTGGTATCTACTCCTACTGTAAACATTTGACTTCCTTTCTTTGCACTCAAACCCTCTAATTTCAAAAGCAGAATATAAAAACAGGAAAAAAAGAAAATTATATTGGAAGCAAAATGCTCTTCATTTTGTTTGCCTTAGTATTATCCATTTTTAAATGGTGAAACATTTCATAAAATATCACTTCTCTGCCAAAAAATGTATTCTTATATATCTCCTTTTTAGCCTGGAAAAGATGTTAATAAAATGAGAGACAGAAAGACAAACAGAGATAAGACCATTTCAATGGTCTTCATGATTGAATTAAACAGGGCAAGTATGTGTATTCTTTTCAATATATATTGCCTACCTCATCAGGGCAAGGAAACTCAACAGTAAGAAAGTTGAGTTTGGCTCACTGCATTTAGGGTTGCATTAAAACCTCTCAATTAATTCTGTCCTCACAAGGATGGAACAAAACTGGAGTGGGTTCTCCGGTTCAGAACTGGTACTCAAAGTTCAAACAACGTGCGATACTTAGCCACCAAACTCTCACAAGGCTACTCATGATGTCCTCGTAGCTCCTTCCCACTCAAACAAATCTTCTCCTAGCTGACATATGGAGCCTGTTCCTCCATATACTTTTGGAAAAAAGCATAAGAGACAGCCTACAACCTATATTCTCGTTATCTCTATGCCATAATAAAGGAGTTGTGAGGAGGATTAGAGATAGCACAAACACATAATCCATGACCCAACATTTAAAAACAGGATGATGCACCATGGAAAAAAGGTGTAAGGAAGTGTTAGGAGAGGAGATGCATCTCTCAGCCACCTCATCTTATCTTTAGCTAGGAGCACTCTGGCTACAAAAGCTGAAGGGGCCACATCTGAACAGTGTGTCCTTCAAGTCCCGTTGCAGTTGTTTGCTGAGATTTGCCTGCTGTTTGCAAAAGAGGGGAACTTTAATAGGAGACGAGTGTTTGGAAGTTGGCCACTTAAACACACAAGCTAGAAGAGGAGCATGGCTTAATGGTATCTATATCAGGAGCCTTAAGTAATCACCTTACTGTGTACCAGTAGCCACTTTGTGAGACAGAGAGGGGAAATAAAAAAAGCAATGTTCTGGAATAGACACAAAACTTCTCAACCTTTATGAGATCCAGAGAGCTGGCAGATATCTGCCAGCAATATCCTGACCATTAAGTGATGACTTTACTGACCCACTGTGAGCAGTAGACTCTCATGTTTGCATCCACGTGGGTAATCCATCCATGAAGCATTAAAAAACTCTGAGTCATATCTATGAATCAGGGTCAGTAACCTCACATGTGATGGAAGAGATCTGCTTGAGATCAGGTAGCTCCACCATCTTGAAAGTTGGATCCCAAGACTCCTGTTTTAAAGAGGCAAGTCCTGAACACTGCTCAGGTAAAAGTGAAACTAATAAACCACAAATCTGAGCAATCAGATCTAACCTTCCAATTGAGCAATGGGCAAAAAGACCAAGATGGTAGGAAAAGTAGTCCTGAAACCCATGGGCTCCGGAGGCTGCTTGTGATCCAACAGATGAACTGAGAACCATCCCCAGACAGGGGCTGGAGCAAATTCATCAGGCAGCTTCTGTATCAGTGCAAGAAGAGGTCAGTAGGGTCTAGCGAGTCATTCCAGATTAATAGTCAGGTCATTCAGAGCCATGTCTCCAGAAGACTGCAGTGGGAGCGGGGAGAAGTCTAAGCACTGCATCTGCCTCTAGACCTGTCCTTGGGTTTGCCCTCCCCAGACACAGAAAAACAAAACTGGTGTCCTCAACAGACAATTTGCACCCCTCCACGTCTTTATGCCTTGGGTGTGAGGTTAACCTCCTGTGTTTATTCCAGGAAGCAAACTTGGAACTAAGCCTGGGAGAACTCAAGAGTTGCCTCTTTGAAAAGCAGAGCTCTGCCGGCTCTGTCCTCTGGAAGAAGTTAATTATGAGTAATCTTTCCAGAGTCATGCAATGTCCACCATTTCCATCTGCTTAAATCAAAGACACAACAACTTCACGTCTTACTGGGGACCCTGACTGAATGCTCAGCTTTCATCAAGACCTTTAAACTAGATGAATTTCCAGTGTTCCAAGCTTGAATGTTCACATACCTTTACTTCTGCCTTTTATCAGTATCCATTAATGCTGCACACATTTTATGTTCCAACTTGGGAAAGAATACAACACACACACAGTAGCATATCATCCTTTTCTTTGTATTCCCAAAGGTCAAGGTTTCTTACATAAATTGGCAAAAAAGGCCTTTAATCTATTAAATTGTTTTCAAGCTCCAAAACAGGAAAAAAAAAAAGCCCACATTTATGATGGATTCAGAAGTTTTTTGCTAAGCACATTAAGCACTAGCAGTTCTGCACTGATTTATTTTATTGTTTTATTTAGTAAAATGTCGTGATATAGATATACAGAATAACCTTTTTCTTTTTTTTTTTTCCCCCTCATATTCACTGTGTCGCCTTCCTTGAAATGGGAACTGTAAGTGTTTTGATAAATGGACTGAAAGGTTGTCTGGTTACACCACAGCTTTTACTTGTGTCCTCTGCTGAAATGCTATTATGCACCCTTCTAAAGCAACGCTGCTCCATGACTCACAGCAGTTACTTCTGTGCCTCTCATAACAATAGCTCACTGGGGATACAGGGCCTCAAATGAGCTAGAACAATTTATACCACCCATTTATTTTTACTTCCCTTCCAATGATAGATATTCACTGTCACAAAATGCCAGTTTATGTGAAGATTATAAATCTTCCACCACAGACAACTAACTGCAGGCCATTTTAAATATGAACTTTTTAACACTACAATTTGCTGCTATGGTAAATTAAATTCCTGAAAGCTCATGATAATATGAACTAACTCTTCTCAGGGTTTAAAAAAATAGCATCAAAAAGTCAAACCAAACATCCATATTGCCTGCTAACCTGTTGTTAACAGTGGCTAGTAACAGCTTAGGGAAGAGCGCAGGACCAGGGCAGAAGTAAGTGCCTGAGACTGCAAACAAACCACATTTTTCGTGAATGTTAGCAATTTCTCAGTAACAAGCTCCATTTGTGCCTTAGAAAAGAAATTTGCTCTAATGCTGATTTGTAGATCAGTGTTAAGTATTTTACAAGAACGCTGGAGTTTTTAAAGTGTCTCAGAATTATTCCTTTAGCTCACAGGCCTTCAGCTTCGGCTCTGGTTCCTAGACAAACACACCTCAGACACCACTTCAACAACTCATATTTTAGGAGACTAGTGAGACCTTATCTCATTTTGAAAGGTTAGGAACTGTGCACATGGAACAGCCGTGTCACAAATACTGCTGGATGCTGCACCCCACTCACCAGACACAAAAAACACTTCACCTCCAAATGATACTTAGGAAAACTCCACCAAGCCTCCAAGACAAAATCTGTGTTGTCCCAAGGCAGGCCCCGTACTTGTCACTGTGGCTAGAAGACAGCAGTGTGACATGCTGGGCCAGCACAGGAACAGGGGGTTTCTAGCACTGATCGTTTCCCAAAGAGCTTTTGGCAGAGTTGTGAATTGTGGGGAGGTTTGAGCTGTGCTGTCTCATACCCTTTCCTGGAGATTGTATCGTTAAGATCCTTGACTTCTCCTGAAAATTATTTTTTAACGGTTACCTCTAATATGCATGCAAAGTTGTCCAAGTCTTGATAACTCCGATCCAGTCAACTTATTGTATCAGATGTTGACAGTCCTGAAGAACTGGGAGTTTAGGAGCTGATGTGACAGAAGCTCAAGGCAAGGATGGGAAAGAAATCTGATGTGGCATTTAAACAGGAAACTCCAGGGTTTTTTACGTGTAGTTATTATTCCTAAACTTACTATTTATGGGGGACAATTATTTTTCAAAACCTCAGTGGGAAATACCAAGGAAAATCAAAATATTTTCAAAGGAGGTCTGGTGTATTTATCTACTCTGGATGCCCTTCCCACGTACCATAAAGCTTTTCTCATTTATTTATTGCATAATACAGTTTATTTTAGGGATTTATTTTCCTTTTCCCCCATTAGGTAAGCATACCTTCTACATCAGTGAAGGGCACTAGCAACAGTAGTATCATACTTACAGGTAAAATAAATCTTCTTCTGCAATACTCCTGAGTTACTGGAAGCAGATTTACATTATATGGGTTAAGCTATCACACACTATTTTAAACATATTTTTAAACATTTGAATAACTAAATGGATAAATCCTGAGAACCTTACTTGGTGTTTATTCAGCCCTTACTTACTGAGACAAACTCCAAAGGACAGAGTAAACACTGAGAGAGGACCTCAGGCCTTTACCCACAGTTATAAACAATGAACTCAGCATAAACTGTGAGTCCCAGCTAGCACTGGGAGAAAGGTGGCAGCTAATGCTTCTCCTCATTTTGCTTCCAGAGTGATCGTATGAGAAGAGATTTACTTTCTCCCTAATAAAACTCTCCCCACAGAAGATCTTCCCCCACCCGCAGCTGAAGCAACAACAGGAAACCTAGATGAAGAACTACCAATCCACGACTGGCTGAATAAAATTGGAAATGGAGGGAAAAAGCTCTTAGTCAGAGGCCTATTGCCCAAATACTGATGAATTTTGCCTGAGTGGGGGAATTTTTGATATTAAGAAAAGCAAAAAGATACTTAGAAATTCCACCGCATCTATACCACCTTGGACCATGGAGTCCTTAATATCCAGCACTCACATATCACATCTTGCATTAGAGAGATCTCTGTCTGCACAGCTTCAGTTTCATGCTCATGCTGTAAGTGGGCAAAGTAAGGAAAGGCAACAATCTCACAGAATCAGGCAGCTAACCAGCAACACAAAACCAAATTAGGGGATTTTGACCCTGAATTCCAGACTATTCACTGCAAATATGGCTAATTCCAACATTTTTAACCTAACAGAAAACTATTAAGTTGCCTTTAATACAATTATTGTATTCCCTTAAAAAATCCATTTAATTGTTTCAGGGGCCAGTGAAAAACTAACAGATGATCAAGAACATCCCTTATCATATCTTATTTCATCTGTATTTTAGTTATTCTTTTACAGGTCAGTCTGGTAAGAAAAGGAGCATAAAAAAAGCAGTCCTATTTCTTCACCACAAGATCTTGACACACAGAAGCAGCTGGCAGTTAAATAAATTCATTCCTACTCACAAAACCAAGGTAAACAAAGGATCTGGAAAGGCCATTCACTACACATAAATATGCTTGTGATCTGACAGAAATCCCCTATCCAGCTCTCCTTGGAACAGAACACTCCAGGAAGACACTCGGGTTTGCTCAGGACTGTGGGCTTCAGGCTAATACATTCTTCTGGGGTTGGAGAGGAGTAATCAGAATTGGTTAGTTTACAGTGTTGATGAGCGTTGTGCCTGTCCAATCTGATATCATCACTTTGAAGAATACAGAAAAGGAAAACCAAACCTCTTCTGTTACAGTGAAGGGCTGCTGCTGCTGCCGGAATTTGTGAACAAAAGCGAGACTAATGATACACAAAGAACAAATCAAAAGTAAGCTGCTTTATCTTGTCCCCTCCAATGGAGTGATGCTATGCTATCTGAACATCAATGACAGAAGACAATTTTATAACTTTCCTTGCTACATAGTCTAGAATACAACCCCCTTCGTATGAGAGAAGAACCAAAACACCCAAAACCCTATTAAAATATACAACTGTTATAGTTAGAAAATAAAGGTGCAATGTGCTAGCTTCTGGAGCTACACCTATTACAGGTAACCTTCAATCCCACAGTGCTTCACGCAGAGAGGCCCAAATTAGGCAGCTTGGTATTTCTGGCAGACAGACTAAATAAATCTCACTAGTGTCAACGTAACTACATAAGCAGCTCAGTCTCTCTTGCTTGCTTTTTCTAAGGCAAAACGTGGGAAAAGGAGTGAGGAACAGGCGAGGAGCTCTATCGGCAGTCACACCTAGAACATAAGCCTTTAAAACCATTCTGTTTACATCAGAAAGAATAGAAAAGCCAAGGAAAGAAGAAAACAGATCTCTGGTTTAGACACTGTTTATCATATTGTGCGGTATACTATTGTCCGTAGTGTGTAAATGCTGTCATTTCAGAACACAGAACAACTTTGCAACTTACAAAGCAAAACTTCCACCTCATACACTCCCAAAGCACTGGGTGGGTGCAGTTTGTAAAAGTAAAGATGTAACAATTAACAACCTACTAATGAAGTGCCTCAGTCCCCACCTAATAAAACCGGCATAGCAGTTTTACTCTCTTACCCCATTCATTCACTGTTGCAAAGAACCCCAAGACCACCACAGAGAAGACACTGCAGAAAGGCTTAGTATTATAAAATCAACACCCTAATCCACAGCAGTTAATTGCAGTGTGGAAACCACCATGTCTGCTGGAATTTTCAAAGCATTTTCACTGATGTCAGTGAGACATCTCTAGAATATCAGCCTTCATATAGTCTCCAAGCAGAGTATTTTCAAAGCATTTGCTCTGTCCACGTCTATTCTTTGAGTCTTTGAACTCAAATGACTTGTTCACAGAAGGGAAGGAGAGTTGACTGCAGAGTTTTCTGTTACTAAGCACTATCCAGTTTATGTACAAGATGGTGTTGCTTCCAGCTCCATTCCCCTCAACAGGTTGATTACCAGCAAAGCGACGTGGTGCGAAACTTGGATGTCTCCGACAGGTATACATGAAACAGGAACGTCCTATTCTCCCAGCCACTAAGGCATACCTTGAGCTTTGAACTATGTCAGGCCAGGAACAAAGGAATCTTGCTCATAACAGAAACTTTTAATAACTCATTTACTGAGAAAGCCTCCCTTTCATCTCTGCCAAGCTTTAGGAAAGGCTGGGAGGCAAGCAGAAATAAACATTATACAGACTCACCACTGCTGGCTCTAAAGTAAACTCTCCAACTTCCTATTTACATTTCAAGATCTTAAGCTTTGTGGTTTACTAGTTCTGCAAGTAAGTGCTTTGGGTTTTGGAGGCTGCCTGCACATGATCTCCCACCACTACTGAAGTCTTCCTAGCTTTTATTAATATAATAAGGAGGTCAGAACAGCAACAATCTTTTATAAACCCCGCTAGCAGAAATATTTGACTTCTCGCCTTTTAAAAACAAAACAAAGCGAGCAAAGCATACAATGTCAAGTTAATGCCAGCAAAGGGGATATTACAGTTTTGTTTGTTTCTTTTTCAAACCAAGGATGCTAGGACATGAGAAGAGACACAGTCTCATTAAAAAGGGTGTGGAGGACTTCTCTGAGGGGCAAGTAGAAGAAGGTGGCAATTTTATGGATATATAACCTTTCTAAGGCCACAGGCTGAAAAGTCACCTAAATAGCCTCTGTGACATTTTCCTCGCAAGGCCGTATCTGCGTACACTAAGGACAGGCAACCTGTAACAACACTCGTGAAGTAAATGTGGTTTTCATTTCATGCAGCCTCCCTGAATGTAAAATGTCTTCATTAGTTGGGAAGTCAGCACTGTGACTGCTGCCAAATGCAGTATATAAGCCAGCAGAACTGAACTGAACGAGGACAGAGCAAGGGAGAGGTTCCTGTGATACTAATTTATTTCTCCCATTTGAGAGACACTAGCTCTGTGACTCACGTGCAGAACAGGCCTTACAGAAGAGAAAAATATTTAAAAAAACCCCAAAACCAAAAACCAAGAAGGCTGACGCTTATCAATTTCAGAAAGCTCTCAGAACATTTAAAAATCTTGTCTAGACTGCCCTAACTTCAATTGTTTTGCCATTTGGTTTTTTGGTGGATTTTTTTTTTTTTTTTTTTCTTCATCCTCCTGCATTCCCTCCCCCTTCTCCCCACTCGCCTGACCCTCCCAAACCCAGCCCCTTTCCCCTGGTCAGGAGAAGGACAAATTACTGCTTTTGCTAAACCCTGGGTCTCAGCCAGTTGGCACTCGGACGTGTTGCCCCGGGCTTCTGGCCCTGTCCCCTCGGAGACTGCACGTTTCACGTCAGGGATGCATGTGCAGCAGTGACTGAAGCGTGCGAGGCTGAAGTGCTGCACGCAGCCCTCTGACTCGCTCTCCAGAAACACACTGCACACTGCCATCCCACTAGATTAAATATAGCTGGCAAAGCAAGTACCAGCCTATTTAGTCCCTGAAAGTTTTCCCCTCATCACAGATGATTTCAAGGAGCTGAGGAGTCCCTGTGTAGTAATTACTCAAAAGTCTGCTGCTTTCACAACGTGGCATGTTCTGAAGAGGAGACTCTCGTATCAGAGCCAAAATATACTGAATCCACTTGCTGGTCTGGCTCCCACCGAGATTACAGAGATCAGGCTATGAGAACGCTTTGAGCCAGCATGTCTCTGCCGTCTCCACTCCAGGATGTACTGCAAAGGACACGTACTGTGCATGCTTTGGGGGTGGAAACGTGCTTTACACTCTGTTTGTGTGAACAAAGCTGGCAGCTTGGGCGGATATTGTAGAGCAAAGAAGCTCTATTGTGTTTGCCAGTCATCACGAGAATCAAATGAACAAATTTAGAATAAGAAAATTGGGCTGAAGTTCCTTTAGCAGAAAACAGGCAAAGACTAGTCAGGCTTGGTAAAAGAGAATATGGGATATTCTTCCCAATATAATCCATAGTAAACACTGGGACACTAAAATGATCTGCCCCTTTTGCTGTTGGCGTAGTTGCTCAAGCTCTGTCTTTCAGATCATGTAATAAATCTGAAAAGATAGGAGATAAATTACTTGTGCCTCTCCAATTAAAAAAATTACTAAATTATAAGCTTTAAACCACATACACGTTATCACCTGGGGAAAAAAGATTGCGCACCAAGCGAGGTGAGTCAGTTCCCAGTGACAACAGTCAAAGAGTAGTAACAAGAACAGATGCAAAGGAAGAGACTCCATCTAAGCATAAAAAGGTTCCCTGACATTCCCCAAAAAAGAAGTTTTAAATACAGAGAGCTGATAAAGAAGGAATGAGTGAACAGGCACACAGACCACATCACCAAATGAAGACATAAAAAATATCAGAGACTCTGGATAGGAAGGAACACAACCTTTGTATGTTTGGGACTCAAAATGCCAGCAAATTCAGAGTCCCATGCCCTGGGAAGCTGAAATCTAGCCAGACAGTGTTCCCATTAGAAGCTGCCCCGGCTACTTCCGTTAGTTGTGAATCCAAAAAGGTGTTAGAGCAAGAATGACAAATATTTTCATAATGGAACAACTGTTCTGGAACAAGTGCAAAGCAGAACATCGATCTCTAAGTGGGCCTAATTCATCACCAATAGGCAGAAATGAGAGTTTATACACAATTGGTGAACAGTGCTCTTTATTCAATATGGATAAATAGCACATATCCTTTATACATACAAGATTAGAGAAGACCTCATACTGCAGACAACAACAGCAAAGATCGGGTGCTGCAAAAGAAGATCCCCGTTCTCTGTCTCAGTGCGTTTCAATATTTCTGAATCTGGCAGCTCTGCATGCACATCATCCTTGTCCTTAAGAGAAGTCCCAGTCTGGGGGAGGAAGTACTATGTCCTAAGTGACTCCCTAACCCTCAGTACTCCCAATTTTCCCACTCCAGATCTATCGTTTCTTTCTTCTTACCATTCTAAATCATTTCAAATTTCTTTCCCAATCTCTAGCTACCAAACACCAGTCCCACTCTAGTCCCAACTGTTAGGTATCACATAGGTTTACTCAAACCTGTAGTCTCTTGAACAAAAAACTTACAGTCTAATGAAGCATTTTACTTTTAGGGAGGGAAAAAAAAGAGAGGTTTATCACATGAATTTAGTGCCCATAAGAAGAGTGCTATGCTGATATCAGGTATGGGAAACTGCAAGATTTCTCTGCCAGAAAGAAGGAGCAGTACTGCTAGATGACTTGCTCCAAGGAATACTAGGAGGTTTCTGTGTACAAGAACCCTGTCGCACTGCTTGTTCCTGTTCTTGTTTTGCTGTTTGCTAGCTGATACCTGAGAGTTAACTCTGCTCTTGGTGGTTTTAAACATCTGCAAAAGGGCAAGCATGCTTGTGTTCAGGACTGGGACAAGAGAAAACAGATAATATATCTGAAATCCCTCTGATCATATAAAGGTTTCAGAATAAAACAAGGCGTTTTTGAAAGGTTTAAAATACCCCATAAAACCCACTGGCAGGAAGACAGGCTTTTAGGGAAACCAATTACCTTATTCCCAGAAGTTAGGGCATGTCTGTTAGACCCATGTAAACTACTAGTTAGGAATAACATGCAAGCTCCCACTTCAACACCTCAAAGCTGCTGCTATTTTACTGTGAAAACTAACTCGCACCTTTTGTGTAGTTGCCACAGCTACCCCTGGGAAGTCTCCTAGAAGTTCCAAAACTAAATGTGGGTGCTGGAGCTTAGAGACCCTGTCTACAAAGCACGATGGCATGCAACTGCCCATTCAGAAAAGTCAACCACTGAGTATCCACCCGTCACTTGAAAGGAATACCTGTGCTGCACAGCCAGATCAAAGCTGCAGCCAATAAATCCCAGCCCTAAACATAGGGAAAATCCTTCACAAGTAAAAGGACAGCTTATTTGCCATTCCAAATGCAAATTCTGCCCATGACTTTTGCTAGGGCAAAGGAGGCTGTAGAGAATCATGTGAAATGAATAACTGTCCAAAAATACTCAGAAAACCATCTTTTCTTTTTCCTCATGGATAATGGATGAGCCCTGAGGTGGCAGTGACTTTCAGCAACTACCAGCTCAGACCTGGACTTGGATCAGTAACCTCATTACAACATGCCTTGTGCTTCTTTCAGGAGCTATTCAAGTGGCTCAACAGCAAGGCAAAACGTTTTGTGTGTGTCTGATTACCCCAAACCGTCAGTGGTTAATTTCAAAAGTGTATCCTCACTTAAAAATGGTAGTTCTACCACAAATTAAACTGTTATAGCCATGAGTGAAATTAGGTTCCACATTTGTACTTTCTAAAATATCAAAGGCGTGATTAGCAAAGTCTTTTGTGCAAGATCTCTAGAGTCCTTGAGGTAATGAAAACTGGGTCATAGAGTAGTTTCTCTTAAAAGTTTAGAGCTGTGTTCAAGCTATACCTGCTTCTGTGACTCGTGGAGTATTCAGTGTAGAGAATGGAAATACTGTACCAACACACACCAGCAGCAGTACCCCTGCCCTCACCAAAATGAGGGGCGGGGGGGGGAAAGGGACAACAGATGATCTTGAACAGTTTCCTGTTACGATCCCCTGAAAGAAATCCAACCATACTTTCACCCTGCTTTCTGTTTTCTGAATTTCTCCTGACAGTTGGCTCTTTCGTTTGCCAGAACCACAACAAAGGACGGCCTTGAGTTTCCACACAGGCCATTTTCTCCCTCTCTCGTCTCTGATCATCTCACAAAGGTATTATTGTTGCTGGCTCACTGGGGCTCAGTGCACCTGAGGCAGATCAAAGGCACTTTTTAATGCCCGCCTGACCACACAGGTCTCTCTCCCACTGCATTAAATTAAACTCGATGATTAATCTCTGTAGCCCTGAGGGTCCCTTGGTGCACACGGAGAAAGAAAATATATATTTCTATCAAAACACAAGTATAATATACTTTCATTTTATAGCCCTAATTAAAAAAAGGAACAGCTAATTTCAGCCAAATGCAGCTGCATATAGGTCTCATTAAAACACAAATACAACTGCTCTGTGTGCTCTACATTCACTTCATGCAGTCTATGCAGGTAATAGATAAAAGAACAGTAAAGCAAAGTCCTTTCACAGATTAAACCCAGAGAAGTTTAGAATTTGCTTATTGTCTGCTGGCTACAGATTGTTATACCTCAGAGCAGATGAGTGAAGGAAGGCAGTTAAGGAAACGATTATAAAATGCTGAGTAGTTATTTTTAAATAGAAAAAAAATAAAATAAATCTAGCCAAAACCTGCAGAACCATCTATTCCTGAGTTTGCAATCAAGTGATTAAGAGCCTTAAAAGGTTCTATCTCGTCTATAGTGTGCAGTCTGTGTACGACTTTGGGATTGCTTTAATGAGAGAAGAGAACATTGATTAACATCAACGTGGGCTTTATCATGCCATTTTTGTTACATTAGGGTATTTAATGGAGCCACACCTCTCCCAGTCGTGGAGGACTCGCACAAAAAGCCTTGTGCAAGTGTTTATGCTGATACGCCGTGCTCTAGATTGGGAAGCAAGACAAACTGTAGTTGCAAACTGTGTCTGTGTTAGAACTTACCAATACACATCTATGAAAAATTAATAAATAACCACACACACGTCCTCCTCCAGGGCTAGTTATACTAGAGGAGTAAGTCAGAGCCAGCTGGCCCAGTTCCAGCTGCTCAACATTGCCCTTAGACCTTTTGGGGAAACTGTCTTTGAGCTCCTCAGCTCATTTCGGTCCAGTATTATGTCTCTATTCACAAAAAACATTTAAAAAAAACAAAACACCACAACAAACAAAAAAGGTTAAAGGAAAGTACAAAAAAAAACCTGCTTCAGAAAGGAAAAAAAACAAAAAAAAAAAAAAAAAAAAAAAAAAAAAAAAGAAGGAAATAATAAAAGTAGTGGCAGGCTCCAAGGGTGACTTCTACCCCTAGAGCTGGTGTTTGCAGGGTGCCCTAAGCACCCTGTGATAGACAAAGGGATACCCATGTAATTTTTCACAGACAGAGTAAGCTAAGAGTGGTGGAGTTTGAGGTTTGAAACTCTTGTTTAGGAAGGAATTCAAATATATTCCAACTGGTCTACAGGATTTAAGCTTTTGTTACATGCTCTGCTTCACAATACTGGGATTATTCACATCTTTAAATTCAATCATGTGCTAAGATGCTCTGCTGAACTACAATCCATGTGACAAGATCACCATTTATTTATGCTTAAGATCATCGTGTATTCATGCTGTTACTACAATGACAATTTAACATACTGTTAAGCCTGATGGTTTATTATCAGCTTCCTTTCTTTTTCTCTCCTACAGCTTTCTCCATGAAGCATGTTAGTCCTCTCTAACACCTCAAGCACTCCCATTGCCATTTGCTCATTTTGGAAAAATCCAAGTTATAATCAGTCTAAATTTAAGACCAAAATTAGTTTTAAATAAAAAAATGTGGCAGAAAAGGGTACTTATCTAAATGGAATGCTTTTAGACTCATACATTTTAAAAAGGTATAAATTTCAAAAGCAGACACTAAATTTTAATTGCAATCTCAGAAAAAGCTTTTGTGTTAATTCACAGAGAAAAATTAGCAAAGTGAAAATTGCTTATTGGGGTTTTTCTTTCTTTTTAGTCATGATACGTGTCATAATTCTATACATCATGGCAACTCTCAGAGGTAGAAGGATTTACATTGATTAAGTGAAGAGGTGGGGGAGAAGGGCTGTGACTGAAGACATGCACTCCTCCTCCAAAGACACTATTCTGTAACACATTAGTGACAGCCTTGTCACAGATAACTCAAACTCAGAGTCTTTGGCTCAGATTTCAGGCTGCTTTTTAAGCCACTCTAGCATCACGGTTTTTACTTTCCATGTCATTTTTCAGTATTGATTTCTACTACTATTAAAGTTCTTGCTTAATAGCAAATGCATGGTCATATATAATTAATATCCAAAGGTAGAGTTTCTAGAAAAAAAAAAAAAAAATCAAAGAAAGGCAAAATGGTGAGAAGAACAAAGGTCATCTTTCCCATCAAAAACATTAATCCGTATATTCTGTACAAATCAGGACTACACATTCAACCTACCCCCATGTGGCATGAAGATGTTCCACAGATCATAGCAACTCGAGATGTAATCGGTTGGTTCTCACATGGCAGGTTATGTCCTTTCACATCTGCTCCAATTACTCCTATTAAAATAAAATTAAAACTCTATTTTAAAGAGCAAGCCAACCCTCACAAAACAGAGCTTTTCCACACTGAAACAATTGGCGAGTATCTCTCACCACCACCACAAATCAAAAAAGCCTACTTAGTCAGTAAACAAAGTTATTATATCAAATCAAATTAAATGTATTTTTATGACAGATATATGAGGACACAGATGATTCCTTCTATGTTCACATTTATCATCATAGTTTTTGAAAGGTATTTTTGACTACAACCTGGCCTTTATCCTCTTAGGTAGCACACTAATAGGCAGAATAAAAGACTGCCCTGTTGGGAAAGGCAGCACGGTAGACTGCAGCAATGTTTATTTGTTCACAGTTTATCACACATGTACTGTATGATGTGTTTTGTCAGGGGATGAGTTGGAGAAAGGGGTAAACTTGGCAGGAGACTGGAAGGCTGCCAGTTTTGTTGTCTTCGCTGCTGCTGTTCTGTCCATGTCAGGCAGAATCATCTAAAGGAAGATTACTCCTTCCCTTAGAGGAACTGTGTTTGGCTCTGAAGAGCTTCTGCGTGCAGGACAGAGGACAAACTCAGCAAGCACTCAGCCTTCAGCAGAAACAAATACCCAGGAGATGCCAGAGAGGAGCCAGGAAATGTCTTGCAGAATGGGGCAGACCTACAGCCAAGCTTCAGCATACACTGCATCCTGCTTAATTCACTTAAGGGGAGGCTGACAGGGAAATCCTGTCCTCCTCTCCTAGGCTGCATTCTTGCATCACGGCATGATGCACCCAAAAAAAAGCAAAACGTTTGTCTTTTTTTCAGCGTTACTTTTCAACTGGCAGACTGGTCAGCAGACTGTGTACTGCATTTGCATCTGCAATACACAGTCTGGTGACCAGTTGGCCAATCCTGCAACAAAAAACAACAACAACAACAACAACAACAACAACAAGAAATCTTTCTCCTCACTGTAGAAGGAACATGAAAGCATTTGCTGGACATTGTGAAAGATGCCAAATGTTATAGCTGGTTAGTATGCTACGTTTCATTAACACCTTCTTGTTTAAGTCACTGCTTCAAGATTCTGATATTAAATTGGTCTGTTGGGTTTTGTCTTATCATGGTTGCCATGGTTATCATGGTGTTATCACTGGAAGTTACCTAAATAAGCAGAGAATTAAGATCTAAAACTGTACAGTCTTTAAAAATCTGCCTTATGCCCCTTTACCCTAGCTGGCTTGTAACTAGCATAGTAGCATAGCTGTTGTACACAGAGTTTATTTGTAAGGAACAAAAGAAAGCTACAAGTCAGGCTTTACCTCTTAAGGCTTATTTTTCACTGCTCAAACACAGACATTCATGAATTCATATTAAAAATTTTGGGTTGGTTTGTCCAAAATGCAATTTCCTGTACTAGGCAACACTGTAATAGAATTTCTTAGAGGAGTTTAAAATATTGTTCACACTTCAGAGGGAACAAATCTATTAAAGTGAATTGTCAGCATATGTTGCAAATGTGTTTTCACAAACAATACAAAAATTGAAGAGCTTCATGTTTCAATGCAGAGCTCAGAAGAGTAAACACTAAAACACACATCAGAACATCAAAACAAAAGTTTTACATTAGCTACAAGAGTTATATTTCTATTTTAATTCACTTTTTTTTTCACATTTTAATGCACTGTTTCAAATGTCTTCTCTATTTTCTTCTGTGCTCCTTTTATCATTAATAAAAGATGCCTTAGTGCATTGCCATCCTTCCTATCTTTTAATCAGAAGACAATTTCACTTCCCAGTTCTGTTATCTGTGGTCTCCTTTTGCCTTTCTGTTTTACCTCCAGAATTTTCAGCTCTGCATTCTACACACTGTAGGTTAAACTAGACTTGAAAAAGCTTAAGGTTCTTGCTATTAACAGCTGTGGATGCAGAAGAGCTATCCAGTATTTGGATGTAGCTACACTATCCATTCTCTTTGCATACATTTGCACTCTGCAGCTCTCCTTTTGCTCCTGCTGTCTCTTTTGCTATCTAAATATTTTCCT
Organism: Ceryle rudis; assembly: GCA_033439905.1. NCBI lineage: Eukaryota > Metazoa > Chordata > Aves > Coraciiformes > Cerylidae > Ceryle > Ceryle rudis. The sequence goes on from JAAGNO010025081.1 coordinate 72,069, forward strand.
TTTGATTCTTTTTTCTACTAGTTTCTCTGCCTATTTATTACCCTTCGCAGATTCAAAAAGGATGAGTTTCATCTTGAATATGCCTCTTTTCCCAGACTCTACCGAGCTGTCACGTGCCTAGCATGCAGGTTCTCCCTCTGTAATGGTTCCTCCCCCTCTAACAACCACCTATACATTTCTTTTCTCCTGGCAATGATTTCAGTAGCCTGCCAGTGTTTGTGGTGCCATCTGGGAAAACATATTCTGAAAAACAGGACTAGCATAAGCAGACTGTCTCTATCCACTGAAGTCTTACTCTGTTGGATGCCAGTAGCTGTATATTTCTAGTGTTAGAGTTTCTTTACAGAAGAATACAGCAAATGAACAGATCTCTATTCTTTAAATTCATTTTGTTGATTTTGGCTTATGAAATTTACTGGGCAAACCTTTTGTGCTCTGAATCCAGTACTAACATAATGATGCCAATTAAAGAAGGACCCTCCACTGTCATTTCATGCGTTCTGTGACAATCCAGGTTTTCAGCAAGTTCATTATTTCAGGTCAGCGTATTATTACATCCTTTTCAAGAACACAAAACTGCCAGAGCACATAGTTTTAAACACATTTTTATGCAGTCAGGATGCTAATTGACACAAACAGATTTTTAAGTCGGTCTCAGTAGTAGGGGACACAACACATCTACAACTGAGACACTAAAACTCAGTCTTCTTTTGGCAGCTGGATCTGTATTTAATGTTTCTGAGGTAATAAGAAAAGCAATCTACATGATTACTAAACCTCATCAGAAACAGCTGTCAGCAGCAAAGTAAATGGATTTAAACATTTAAAAAGTTCGAGGCCACAAATTCTAGAAGAACAAATGAGATTTGAAACACCACAAAATATCTGAAACAGAACCGATACTTTAACAGCTAATCATAATTTATTTGGATCTAGAGAAAAATGCTTTCATGAGCAATAGATTTCCATTGAATGGCACTGTTTCAGTATCACCGAACCTTCTGAGGTAAGATTTTTCCCTAAGATATCAAACGAAAAAAAGCCTCAATTTCCTGCTGTAAAAAACTTAGGTTGAATCACTTTGTTATTGACTGTATTTAGATAAGGCCAAACACCATAGTAAGAAAACAAAGTCGTTAAGCCTCACCAAATATTTTCCAAAACAGTTGAAACCGGACACATCAGAATATTGTGCTGGGAAAAAAAAAAATTACATCTAAGCATCAGGCCTCCCACTCCAGTTATGAATAAAAAGTTCAAAGTCACAGAAGGGTAATGCCGTGCTCTGGCCAGTTAGCCCTCTATTCTTGCTTGCTACTTGAGATACAGAATATTTACATATTCTAACCCCCTAGACCAAAAGCAGTGCTTTTGGTATATATTCTACATTGTGCTAGCATAAATGTATGTGGAAAAAGGCTCTACTGCATTATTTAAACAGAGCGTGAATTGCTTCTAAAATTAAGAAGGAAGACTAACTATGAACAAGCCTCAGACACGAGACTTCTCCAATAGAATGTTGATTTTTTATTTTTCTTGCGTATCTCCAACTTCTGGGCGACAGAAGACGCAAGCTCTCAGCATGTTGGCATGCCAACACAATGGCGTTTCACTTCAGGAATTGCAAGTGGAACTAGCAGAAAACAATTTGCAAATCCAGCTGAAAAGAAATAAACAGTCATAGCTCTTTTCTATAAACAGATATTTAATATTAGCAGTTATGAATTTAATATTTAATATCAGCAGTTATGAAACAAAACTCCCCTCACAGTAAGAACAGCATCAGAGCAAACTGCTGCATACAAAACTGGCTGTGAGAAAAATGGCTTTCTAAACTTAATTCAGTACATTCCTGTTTCCAAGAACAGTAAATATACAACTGAGTACCTAGTCCTCCAGCATGTGCATCAATGAGAGATGCTGCTACCGCAATGCCTTCGGGGAGACCGAGATCTTTTGCAGCTTCTGGCGTTAGACCTTTTCCAACAGACTCTCCAGGAGACAAGATGTGGCTTCCTACGCAGACACAAGAAAAAACAAACACCTGTCAATTTACTAAACAGAAAAACAAATGTGTATGTTATTACAAGAGCTCCTTCCCCTCCTTCAATTTACTGTGGCATATATAAAACAAAAAAGTGCATCAAAGAACTCTATCTGATTAAGAAGTATCTTTCATTATCTGTCTGTAGATTAAATACAACCATGCTCGATCAGGCTGTCCCACAGCAATTTAAAAGTTCAAAAGTATTCCATGTCCTACCTAGCCACAGAGAAAGATTTCACCACAAGCAATTATATTCTGCTTGGCATCTTTCCAAGAGATATGAAAGAGTTATGCAGAAATCACAAGTTCTTGTGGCACTTACTGGTGAGGCTGCCTGAGCCATTCTCTGTGCATGAGAACAAGACAGCTCAGCCCACACCTGCCACTGAAAACTGCACCCGTTAAACAAGGCAAGGGCCAATTTTCTTCCCATTTCCATCCTTTCCAGCAGCTTCTACTAGGAAATAAGGTGGATATAGTAACAGAAATGTTGAAAAAGAAACTGCTTAAGCGGCAAATTCCTCCTATTGCAGCTGTTATTTCCTCACAGATTTCATTATTCCCTTTCTGACTCCTCTCTGGCCTTATGAAGAACATTATGGTCACCTTGAACCAAGGCAACGCAACCCTTCCTTCTCAGCCCCATCATCAGGGAGCCTGGCAGCAGGTTCCATCTGCATTGGTCTCTGCTGCCATAATGTACATTCGGTTTTGACTTGGGAAAAGAGATTGTTTCAATAATGAAATCATGGTGATAGAGATTGCTCAGAGCTTAGAAGAACGAATCTAGATTCATTAAACTTTCAGAAATTAAGGATACAGCTCTCCCACTCACCCCTCCAATGTCCGCTCTGGCTGCTGAGTATAACCACAGCTGAAGCAACGAGACCGACAGCTCCCGGAACCGCACACACTTTCCTATTTATCTAAAGATTTGGTGGGTGAGAGGCAGTGAAAGGCACACTGGGACTTCCCATATGCCTCCCTGGCTTTTAGTACATATCTAGTGTTTACTAAATTCAACACATCTTCTGGGGAGAGTTGACAAAACTCCTTTTTAAAATAAACTAAGCCTATTTTTCCCAGCCAGTTCTATTGAGGATGTTCTGATGTGTAGAAACTAAGTATAATATCCTCCACAATAGAAATGAAGAGGAATAGCATATCCTAAAATGTCAGGAATATATTAATGCCCATGAAAGTTATCTTTTAGAAATACAGTTATACTGCCTTACTGCTAGATGAAAAGAAGGTTTTGATATTAAGTTCACAAACAGAAAACAGGTCTTCAGGTTTACGTATCGCTTAGATCTTTGTCTGGAAATCTAAAATAAATATGTATAGCCAAAACTTCTGCACTTGACTTTGGGTTTATATTCAGACATTGGGGTCAGTCACCAAACCTGGCCATTTAGCTTATAAAGAAGGAAATTATGATATTAAACTATCTCCTCACAATAAAAAAAGACAACCAACCAACTATTCTGTTATTAATTCCTATTGTAAAGTAAAAGCATTGCGCTAGCTCTCTCAAGAGGTGTATCTCTTGCATGTAGTTTTACCCAGTAAGTCAAGGAGCAGAATGTTTCTCTTTAAAAGAACTTTTCTAATACCTTTCTGGGTTTTGGGGTTTTTTTTTAAGACATTGGAGAATAATACCAGTAAAACAGAGTTGTTGTCTGCTTCTCCTGACATTGAAGGACCCTGCAGGTGGAAGGAAGTTCAAAAGAGTTCATGCAGCTAAAACCACATCTTTTTCTCCAGAATCAGTCGCATGACCTGAAAGCCCACAAATATCTTGTATATACAGCATAAAATTAAATTAATCTGAAATAAAACCTCTTTCCATGGTTGGCTTCCTTGTATAAGTCATATTGGTCAAACATTTTAGCATGTAATTATTATGTGGTTAAACTCAATTTTAGAGACCAGGGCTCCTATTTGACAAAATCTTTCCCTACCAGCATCTCCATGAGTGTGTTTCTAGTTAATGAGCTGTAAGGAAGCAATTTCAGAGATAAAGATAATCCTCTCTTCTACAGTATCAGTAGAAAATGACCCTAGAGATTCCTTTGGTACTAGTTACATATCAGGAGGACCAGCAGCACTGCTATCCCTCACGGACATAAAGCATATGAGAATGTGCAGGGATCAGTTTCTTGTGATTTGAAGATGCAGCATAATCATCTTGTATTTCAAAAAAAAAAAAAAAAAAAAAGAATTAACAGAAAAGTAGGCCCTGTCTGTTTGAGGAGTCAAGGTAAACTTGAATAGATATTCTTTGGCTGAAAGCACTTTCTGATAATCAGGGAAGAAGTCACCCATGACAGAGATTGTGAAGGGGAGTCTCCTAGGTCAACCAGCAGTCAAGGAGTGCAGAAAAGAAGTGCCATCCTACTGACTCTGCCCCTCTACTTCACCCTCCCAGCTTTAGAATCAATGAAAGCTCTGCTACAACCACGTGCTATGTTCACAAGGAGCTGTGTAAAAGGGTTCAAGAAGCAGGCTCTGCATGGGCACTCTTTCTGTCATGATGGAAGTTGCCTCCCCACCCACACGAGTGTGAGTAAGTAGGTGTGGAATGGGCAAAGCCTTGACTGAACCACATGCGTAGAGACCTGGAAAAGGAATTATAATTCTCATGGTATACTCTTCACTGAAAAACTAGAAAACTCAGCTAAACATCAGCATGCTTAGTATCTGCGGGTGTAAAGCTATTAAAAGATAAAATAAAAACCAGGGAAAAGCAACCCAAGAAGAGCCACAATTAAAAAGTGGTTTTTAAAACAGATTGTATTCCAGTGCTAGATGGAGAGAGAGTGAACAGATTCTCACTTGAGCAAAACACACGAAAGTGGCTTTAGAAGTCAAGGGACAGCTGCTAGAAAAATAAAGGTATTTTACTGCTACACATCAGCAATTCAATGGCAGGTGCTGCCCCCCTTAAATCCTACCTGTCAGGGGAAAGGAGCTGTCAGGGAGGGAGGAAGGGAAATGAGAGCTGCCGGCACACAGAGCCAGGCAGGGAGAGTATTACAGGAGGCTGCATAAAAGAGGCAGTGAAAGGACCAGAGTCTTCTCAAAGCTCCTGCCAAAGTAAATGTATCGAGTCTTTTGTTTACAGTAGTCTCCTGTGCAAGTCATTTACCTTTGCTATAATGACTTCCAAAATTAGACCTAACCAAACAAACCCATAATGGCTGAAGCTGGAGAACTTTCTGTTTCACATTCATGCAGCTGTTTCACTACGGCAATGCCTTAATCCACAGCCTTTTCATTTTGTACGAGACAGACTATTTCGAGCTATTTTTTCCCCTGTAAAGCAGTGAGTTTACAAAAGGAAAAAGCTGTCTGAATCTCTTCCTCCTCTTTTATCCTTCTTCGAAGACTAATGTTAGAATTTGCTATGATCAGGTTTTCTTCAAAGAATTTATGTGGTACCAACGACCCTCTTTACCTTTTTTAGGCGGTTTCCACAGCAACCAGCTATTTACCAGACGCAACACACAAAGCAGACAATACATCTTCAGTCAACTTTAGTAATCAAAATTCACTGTACTGGCTTACTAATATTTAACAGAACTAGCTACTTTAGGACTTAGACCTTTCTAAAAACAACAAAAGCAGAGCGCAGCAGGGGGCCCAGCTGACTCAACTATGATATACTCGCTGAGAACAGTTTTTCATCTATCATGCAGAACGTGGCTGTCTTTCATATGCACTTATATTTGCCTGTGTAAGTGCATAAAAATAAAAAAGGAAGAAAATCAAAAGGAGATGTCCCTTTTCTTCACTAACTTGACACCAGCAAACTTGAGTTGGATATATCAATCCCTTGCTGAAATCCTAACAACTTCAGAAAGAAGCCCAACCAAAAGGTATATCCTTGTCCTCATTTTATAGCCTCCCTCAAAGTGGACAATCTAAATGGTTTGGAAAAGACAATACACAAAACAGATACCCTGTTAAAGAAGGGATTTATAGCATGCATTGAAGAAGTTATCTAGCTAAACAAGCATCAAAAGAAACAGGACTTTAATAAAAAGAAACACCGTCCATCCCAACAGGTCTCATATTAAGCAATGTAAGAGATTTCCCCCCTTGATGCTTTGTTCATTACAAAGCTTGTAGACAATCTCCACTTTTGCTCTTTTATAAGAATCCTCACAATGCCAGAAGTCTGGGATATGCATGGAATCTGAATAAATAATTATATAACTCTTCTGATACAACATCTTAACACTATCTCACCTGCTGAACACTCCTCTCAACTGCATCCAATACGCACTTTTAAATGAGGTCTGCAAGGCTGATTGTTCTACAATTTTTAACCCATCTGTTTAGAAAAAATAGTGCTAAGATCAGAAGGAAGCAGGATAATGACGCAGACTATAAAATTATAAGACTTTTTTTTTTTTTTTCAGGACTGAATGCCTGGTGGTTGAAGAGTGTTACAAACAGTCAGATTTGGGGCTTTTTTAACCTGGAAATGCCCCCCATAAAATTTCCTTGTTGGCACTTAAAAACTTCTGAATTTTCATTCTGGAAAACCAAAACAAATTGTGATATTATAGGTCAGCTTATTTAAAAGTGAGAAAAACAGTTGGTTCAACAAAATCTCTTTGACTTTCTTCAGTTCAAAACTCATCCCTGCCTATGCGAGCCACCACAGTAGCTTGAGGCAAATCTCATTTGGGCCCTTTCCATCCCACTCTCCCATACAGCTTTATGCCTTTGGCTGAACTACATCTCAACTACCTAACATGTAATTACTTAAGGCAGACATATTAGGTTGCTAAATACTGGCAAAAGCAAGCAACCTAAGTGCAGGCAGATCCTGATTCATTAAGCTGAAAAGTAAATTGGTCTGCAGACCATAGGTGCCTACTTCAACAAAGACTACTGCCTTCTTGTCCAAATGAAAGAGACCTACTTCATGTATAAATGATAAACGTTCCTGGTTAAAGGTCAAGAGAAAAAGAAAAAGGAAAAAAAAGCATTCCACATCATTGGATCATTAGGCATGTGCACTGATGGACGTGACCGAGTTCTCATTACTAGGTTTCAGTGAAACAGTGCAGAATGAACATCTCTTGTAACGCATGGTTCACTACTCCCTACGCTGACACGCGTGATGGGGATACAATACGTGTATCTGGATGTCTTACCAAGTAACCAGATGCAACGTACTTGCATCCAAACTCAGCTACCTGAACTCATGTTTTTGCTTGCAAACAGTAATTTCAATAGGCTAATAACTTAGATTGCTGGCACTTCACAGTATGCCTAATAGTCTCTCTAAATACAAAGATCATCAATGTAGATAGCATGACTGTTGCTACACTTTCAAAGCTGCAAGTAACCAGGCTTTGGTCTGGTACAGTACGTCACTAAGATCGTAGGGGCAATTTAGCTTGTATTACTTTGGGATTATTACTTAACAGAATTTTTATTTTATTAGTGGATGTGTTTTAATAATCCATATGATTACAACTGCTCTTTGAAGAAAGAATGACCCCTTTTTTTCAAAACCAAAAGAAATGCCAGACCAAAAATAACCTTATCAGTTATTGCAAGGATGCTTTTGAATGTTTCAGCTACGCTTCTGGTACCTGCAGTTTTATTCCCCACCACATTCACACAGTATGCAGTTCTAATGCGTAAATTGAGGGAGATACTGATGCATTACAAGGGGTTCAGAAATGAGTCAGGAAAGCAATTACAAGGATTGAAAAGTATGACAGTTCACATAAGAGTTGGTGAAAAACCTCAAGCAGCTCGGTGTTTTCTTTTCACGTGGAAAATTTAAGTCTGTGCAGGTCAGGCATGTCACCACAGTCTGCCAGACAGGAGCAGGAAGTTAAACTTCAGATGAAAAATAAAGTGTATTCCTTAATTAATTCATTAATTTTTGAGAAATGACAGCAACTAACAGTAGACAACCTTTAAGTCTGAAGTGGGCTCTCCATCACAGGAAATTATAAAATCAAGATTGGTTCTAAGATACACTAAACTATTTAAACTTTAATTTTAGGGAGTCCAACAGCCTCTGACTTGGAAGAAGCTGGAAAATTTTTTGAACTAGTCCTTCTGGTTTTGTGAATCCTGACTCAAAAAGCAGAGATCACTGTTTTAAAAGCTGTATCGGGGTGAGGTTTAGGCAAAAAAGAGACAATGAAAAACAAATCAGGACCAGGGAGAGGAAGAGGCAGGTAAAAAGAAGAAATCACCCAGAACTACTCTGAAAAATGCCGTTTTTTTTCTTTTCTTTTCTTTTTTCTTAGAACAGTATGAAACATAAGAAAGGAGGATAACATTTGAGAAAATTGTATGTTAAACAATCACAACAGGTCCAAAGTCTGCTCAAAGCTTCTCCTATGACTTGCAAAAACAGAAATTCAAAGAAAAACCTCGTAGTTTTCATTCTAGAAAGAGATTGTTCGCAAGTCCACAATGTTACCAGAGGGGAAGAAAATAGGATTCCCCAGGCAGACACAGCCTGATACCAGAACTCTAGAAGAGAACAGTAATAATTTTTTTTATTATTATTTTCCGAAAGCTCCAAGCTTTTACTACTGTCTAAGCTATGACAGAGCCTGAGGATGAAAGAAGACCACACAGTACTCCTCACTTCTCGCAGCAGAGAGAAGGGAGAAGCAGAAAGGTACCATTTGCCACCAGGACTCAACCTGATGATAAGCAGAGTGAATGATGGTTCCTTTTCTTATGGTGGAAAAGGAATGGAAAATGTCACCCAGGAAACACTGTGAAGAAACCTGAGCTACTCGAGTTTAGCCCAGCCTATTAACGAACAGTTAGTAGAAAGAGGAAGAATATCTCAGGCTGGATAAATTGGCTGGCAGGACATTCATGAAATTCAAAAGTTCTGCACATGAGGTAGAGGGACCCCCATGCTCTAGGACAGGCTGGGGGCTGATTAACTGGAAAGTAACCTAGCAGAAAAGGACTGTAAGGTCCAGTGGACATCACCTTGAACATGAGCCAGTGATGTGCCCTCACAGCATGGGTGGCCAACGGCCTCCTGGGCTGTGTTAGGGAGAGTGCCACCAGCAGCCCAGGGATCCTTGCTCCCTGCTCAGGCCACATCTGGAGTGCTGTGTTTTATACTGGGTTCCCCAGTACAGGAGAAATATGGACATACTGGAGTAAGTCCAGGGAAGAATCCCAAAGATGACAGAGGCATGCTGTACAAGGAGAGACTGAGAGACCCGACTTTTTCAGCCCAGTAAAGAGAATGCCTAGGGAGGTGGGGGAGTAAACATCCCCAGTGGCACCCACTGACAGTACAGCTGGCAACGCACAAAAACTGAAATACAGGAAATTACGTTTAAACAAAAGAAAAAAAAGATGGTTTTATTGGAGAAAGATGGGGAAGACACTGGAATAGGTTGCCCAGGCAGATTTTGGAGTCTTCATCCTTGGAAATACTCAAGACTCAACTGGACAGAGCCCTGAGCAACCTGCTCTAGCTGCCTCTGCTTTAGGCAGAGGGGAGCTGGACTAGATAATTTCCAGACGTCCCTTCTAATCTCAACCATTCGTGTGATTCAGGGATTTCAAGAGGGGAAAAAAAACCCATAACATGAAACAGAAATCATAGGAACATGTAGCTTTTCTCAGGAAAATTCTAACTTCTTACTGCTGAATCATATGTTATGAAATAAAGCCTCAGGCTTTGAGGAAGGAGACACCCTAAAACCTCTTTGCACTGTGCCAGTTTCAGCTCCTTTACAGTTATTACAGCTCTTGGATGGACTGAAATGACAGGAAGCCAGAAAACTGTTAGCATATTGGGAACATTCTTCAGTTGTGAATTCCATGGATTTTGACAGCATGCAAGTGTAAATACCCTCTGAATCACTGAATTCTGTTTGAAACTGTAACGTGTTGTAATTTATTGGGGACAGCAAAAGACCAAGAAAGACAGATAAAGGGACCCATACTGAAGAGAATCCTTTTACTTTTTACTTATTATTCTCTACCATTTGCAAAGTGTTTAAAGGTTGTTGTTACAATCAAGCTGTAAGAAGAACTGGCAGCTAAAAGCTGACCTGGAAAAAAGTAATAAAATCAGCATCCCTTTCTCTTAGCCTTCAAGGAAATCCCTCATATCCCAGCATGGTGGGGGTTGGAAGGGCCCTCTGGAGATGCTCTGGTGCCACCCCCCTGCTCCATCCAGCAGGGTCACCCAGAGCAGGGGGCCCAGCAGCTCAGTGTCCAGGCGGGTTTGGAATCTCTCCCGAGAAGGAGACTCCACAACCTCTCTGGGCAGCCTGGGCCAGCCTCTGACACCCTCACAAGCAAAGTTTTTCCTTGTGTTCAGGTGGAACCTCCTGGGTTCCAGCTTGTGCCTGTTGCTCTGTCACTGGGCACCACTGAAAAGAGTCTGGCCCCATCCTCTTGACCTATATACTTTAGTCACTGATCAGCATTGATAAGATCCCCTCTCAGCCTTCTCTTCTCCAGGTGGAACAGCCTGCTGTTTTGTCACCTATTTGAATGCTTAAAGGAACACAGAGCTGCACCTACGTTTGAAAATTCCACATACTGTAAAGCTTGTGCACTGTGAGAGTGACAGCAGCTACCAACCAAGAGTCACAGCTATTTGGTCAAGACCCAAACCATACACAGTTTTCTTTATTACCAATTTATGTGTAAGTACTACAAATGAAAGAGCATTAGAAAAGAATGTTCAGATTTAAAATCAACAGATCCTTCTTTCGAGGGCACTCAAAATTGGCACGTGCAAGAGCGAAGGTACATGAAAAGATCAAGCTTCCAGTCCCCAAAGTCCTGGAATTAAGGGAAGAGTTGCAGACAATAGACTGCAATGTGCTAGGGCTGTACACTACAGCACAGCCAGGTGCTGGAACAGTATGGGAGCAAAGACCACTAACCATAAATGCACTTTAGAGTCAAGTCAAACCCTTCATAATTGAAAACACGGCACCAAAATTAAAAAAAAAAAAAAAGTTAAAAACCAAATAAAATCAGTCTGCTGCTCCATCACAGATGAAAGAAGGTGACAAACTGCCCTTTACAAAGGATAGTATTTTAGCCTTCAACGCAGGATCTACAAGATCAGTAAAAACTGTTGTGCATTACCTGCCACACTCTCTCAAAACAATGGCACCATCTTCAACCCAAAAAAAGGTATAAATTATTACCATTCAATAGGAAAAAAAAAAAAAAAATCATTATTTGGTCCCTTAAGTAGCCCCTGAAGTAGAGGGTTGTGGTGAAAATTTATCAGGCATTTTCCTCCAAATGGAATATATGCTTCAGTACACTAAGAGGTCTAGAGTACATGAAATTTTAACGGAATGGTTAATGTCTTTCTAGGTTTTATAATACCACAAAGAGATACTCATCATGTGCTCTCACCACAGCAGATAAATGCTAATGCCTGTAGTATACAACACTTTCAGAGCGGTTTTGCACACAAGCCATCTTCTGCTCTCTTGGTGGGCAAATTAATGGCATCAATAAATTTTGTAGTATCTCCAGATAAGGCTCTTTACCTTCAAAAACATTATCAGGAAACTCACAGTGTACAGAGAGACCACTAACAGCTCATTATGCGGATTCCCTGAAAGGCTGGTCTGCTGTGAGAAATGTAAAATGTCAAAGGTCTCGGAATTTTCAGATGTGAACCCACGCCTTGATGTGGCAAAGGTTTCTGGAAGGTCTTAAAGGTCAGATATGAGGGTCTCCCTTATCAACAAGGTCATATGTTAAGTTACACTGAAACTAAGAGAAGTGTACTACCTGGAATCAGAGGGATTACAGTAAATCTATTTTTAAAGGGGAAGACATTTTAAAAGTTATGTTTTTAAAGTATATTTGTCAGATTAAGAAAGTATGTACATTAAAGAAGTTGTTCTCAGATAATTTCCTTAAATATTCCCAGTGTCATTAAAGTTACAACTATTTCAAAGGAAAGTCTGATCATAACTATTTATCTCTAGTTCCCTCAGATTGGAAACAGTAAAGATTTCACTAGAGAGTAAAAACAGATCACAGCTTTTCTGCCTATTTTAAACTGGCAAACAACGTATTTACTTATGTTACAGTAAGAAAATTTTGCTAATTTTATCTTGTGACATTTTGCTTTGTTTAGAAAGAAATGATGATTCAGAGCCTGCTAATCTTTTACGAGAGATACGCGAGAAAAATATTATTATCTCTCTTTACAGGGGAATGCGCAGGCATTAAAATACAACCTCGTATTTGAGCTAAACAAACCTTGAGCAGACATACATGGACAAGCTTGAGAATAGAAAAGGAAATTCCACTAGAATTACTTCAGACTTGGTAGGTTTTTGGTTTTGTTTTCATTTTAGGAGGAGTTTTTGACCACGTACAATCTCCCTTCAAACCTACTCCCACCCAGGTTATCTGGCAATTTCAAGTTCCTTAATCGGCAAGCCAGCTCAGTCTACTGCTTCAAATTCCTTTCTGTCAGCTGTAGCACACTATGATGTGCCTCCTGGAAACACACACTCGGACTGTTTGTTTATATGAGTTACTTAAAGAAATTGCTTTTCTTTTGTAGAATGTGCTGAAGGTAATGTCACCTGAGACTGTTCACTGATGGGACTGCACCCTGAAGCAATATTATCATTATAGCTTGAGTTGGGTTCGTGTAAGTTGTGACCCTGAGCTCGTTGTGCTCAGTACAGCATTGGTGGGCTCCTGGGAGGAGGTCTATGCAGTGGTGGTGCCTTGCCACTGGTGCCAACATCTTGGCTGATCATAGGAAGGAGTCTTCCACTAGGCTAGACCATTCCAGGCACAGTGTATAGCTACTGAGGATGAAGTGACTGAATGGCACTTTCCTGGTAGGTGGATCTACACCATCCTGATTAATTTAAATTAAGTAAAGGAAAGCTGAGTTTATTTCAGGTTGCGCTTCCCAAGTCCAACAACACTGAATGCTCATTAAATCTTTCATTGGAACGATGCTAGCATTCCCATTTTCCCATGTACAGGGCCACTGGTAAGATGAGGGCTGACAGAAAGCAAAGCACTTCCAAAGCACAGAACACAGACTGAGGTCTGTGAGTGCTGTCAAGCAGCTTCTGGCTGGGAAGCATTTTTTAAGTGGTTTTTTTCAGGTGTTTCGGTGTCTTTTTGTCTCCATCTGAAGCTAAACCCTTCCAAGAAACTCCAACAGGCGCAGTTTAGAACGTAAAGGAATGAAAAAGAAGTTGCTGTTGGGTTTTCACATTCGTACAGAGATCTCCTTACTCCCTCTTCCTAGACACAGGAGTTCAGATCACTCTCCTGCTTTTTTTGTGATTTTATCACAGAGCTGAATATAATGAATGTGACACCTCCCTCCTTAAAAAAAAAAGCAAGGTTAGACAAGTGGTCATGGAAATAAGCATATATCCTACCTAAGGCCAGTTTCAGCATTATTATGCAAAACAAAGAGTGTCTCACACACTGGACACACCTCAGGTAATCAGCTCAAGAATCTGAAAATCCAAGGATTTCTCAAGGTGAGCTCTTCAGAAGCTTCAAGTTCCAGCCTACAGTTTGGTGCAATTCTGGAGATCAGATTCTGCTTCTCCAGTTCCAGCCAAGATGCACCCAGGTATTCTAAGGTTCGTTTCTTGAAAATCAACACAATTCCCCAGGGATCTGGCAAGCCCCGTTAACTCAGGAAAACTTTTTTTCTCTTGCAACCTATCAACAGAAGTTAATTTACTGATTTATTTTGTAAACATTGTCTTTTAAAAATGTAAGCTGCTATTGGAAGTTAATGATTTTTGCCTTGCTAAATGTTCAGCCATATATAGATTAGTTTTATGAGGCTTCCATCACACCAAAAGGCCCTTTTTATTAATGGCTACTTTATCATTGAAAACATGTATGTTTAGTTACTGAAAATGGCAAATTGCTTTGCCCTGTCCTTGAAGTGCATTGCATAAATATTGTATTAAAGCCTTAGCTTACACTTCATAAATAATTGATTTTAAAAATACTCTTCCATGAGACCACTAGCTGCTGAGATGTTCAATTTTCTGGTAAAAACATGTATTTATTGCAGGTCTTATTTTAACTTGTTGAAGGTTTGCTAAAAGCCACATGTGATAGATGTTATAAGAATGGTATGCAAACTAAAACCTCAGGAAGCTAAAAGCCTAATACTCATGGTAGGCTTTGTACCTTTGCATAAGCACTTTCAGTTGCAGGGGGAAAATCTATTCGAAGAAGCTCTCAAGTTTTGGAGATACAGTTTTCTGATAACCTGAAAATGACTTATAGTTTATTTTGTTATGATCAGTAAAGTTTATAGATTTCATTACACCTCATTTCACTACAGTCCTTCCTACACCATTTCCATCTCATCTTGCTGCATTTAAACTGCTGTACAAACTTGTTCAAAGTGCTAGACATTTAAAAAAAAAAATCAAAGGAAATTTCAGATAATTAACTTTGATGAATGAGTATATTTTAATTCATGTCTGGTAATATTCTTTTTAATGACATGTCTGCTTAGGACATCCATTAAAAGTCCATTAACTTAACAGGGAAAGTCTAATAAAGTTATCCTGGCCATTTTCTGGTATATTAACATTATGGACTTTTAATGAATATCTGCTGTAGGAATTGCTATTAGCAAGGCCACAATTCTAATTAAACTTGGGCTCCCAGAGAGTGAAAAAAAACCAGTATGAAGATAATAACAAGCAGAAGTAGCACTTTTTTAAAAAAAAAATTACTATAAAGGAAGGTTGGTGCAGGCTACAAAAGATGCTATCAGTAACAGCTATAAATTACTGTGTTGTGGCTTTTTTCTGTAGCCTGCCATCCAATATACCTGTATCAGGCGCTGCCCTCATGGAATCAGTTGCTGAGGCTCCCATTTATTTCTGTGTTGGTGAGGCTGAGCAGTACTGAAAGGCTGGCTAGGCCTTTCAGAAGGGCAGAAGATAAGAAATTTCAACACATTTTTTAGTAATAATGCAAAGTAAAAAGTGTACTTAAGAAAGCTGTGACCTACGGTCATCCAGCCTTACTATCAATCCTTTGGAAGTTTCATCAAGTCCTACTACATTTCTGCTGACATTTGGAATAATACAGCAAAAGACGTATATAGCCTTTTATATATACACATGTATACATACACATAAAAAGGTGTCTAACTATGTATGCATAAAACTATTTATGTATATGTATAAAAGCCCTGACATACCTATTTTTTCATACTTATCCTTTACCAAATCTTCCAAACCAATCATTTTCCAGAAGCTGTCATCCCAGCCTCCGTCTGAAGTGTACGTCCACTTGCACACTACTGTACAGAGTGATCTAGAAAAGAGATAATAGAATCAGGAAAATTAATACATTTGGTTTTAAACTTGTGACTAGAAAGTAGCTTGTGCAGAATGATCTCTTCATTCACCCATCAAAAATTCCAAGCGTAATGCTAACAATATATAAAAGAAATTGGTTACTGTTTGGAGTGCGCATCTTGAGATACCTTAAAAGGACCTTACGTTTCAGATTCTTCTCTGCTGAAACAACTGCTGGTCTGGCCACTTCATGGCATAGATCAGTCAAATAAGAGGCCATGCGTATGCCCAGAGGACAGCACAGCATGAACAGAACACTTCTTTAGCAAGTAGTTCAGAGGAAGATTCCTGCTTTTCCAAGCTGTACCTAAATAGCAATGTTCTACACACAGTATGATCTTAGAAGAACTTTCTATTACTTACGTTCCAGCTGAATTACAGTTTACAGGAGATTATGTACGCCCTGATAATTAGGTTAAAGGGCACTGCTTTGATACCTGCTGGTACAAAATGTCTTTATCAGGTGAATGCGTCCAAGCAAAATCGCATCCAACTACCTGAGCTTCTGCATAGCACGTGTTCAGGTACCACTCTCATTAGGTGTGTATTTCAGCAGAAGACAATGACAATTCAGTGACATGCTGAAACAGCAATAGCCACGGTGCAGCTGAGTGCAATATTAACTTCTTGTTTCAAGTCTCATTCCTGATAAGCTGATGCTGAACTTCACTATGAAAATGTGACATCATGGGACAGACTACAGGAGCAGAATATAAACAAAAGACAAGAGCATTTGCAGAGATGCCTATCACAGCAAACAATGTTCTTCTAAAATGATCCATATCCCAACCTTTCAATCCCCTCAAAATAACGTCCCTGAAGATACAGTATTACACAGACTTTTTTTTTCTGTCTGAGCACTAAGAGTCATCTCAGAAGATCAGTATTTAATTGTGCTTGAAAAGTCAGTAAACAAAACAAGGTATTAAAAATGCTTAATACTATTGAAAATTTCAGCCGCCTGTAGTCTTGGGAATACTACCTTATCCAGCGCAAGGCATCTCGGATGTACCTCAGGGAAACACAACAGCATAACTGTTCTCAAAGAGAAACCCCTTTCAGAGATGGATTTTCTTTGATGTCTTACAAGACAGCTTATTTGTGACTCATTTTTATCCAAGGTGTGATTTCATAAGCCTATTTTTATTAGGATGTTAGAATTTGAACACGTATCTTCAAAGCAAACTGAACTTTACCGAAGCATTTGACTTTTTCTTGCAGTTTTGCATCAGTAAAATCCAAACAAAATTCCTGTCTGGAAAAAATATTTTTTGAGTTCATCCTATCATCCAAGGGAACTACTGAGAGACCTAAAGAAGAAGAATTAAACTGTAAGTCTTACTATTGTATTACATAATGTTAGTTACATTGCCAGCTGTGGACAATAACCCCACCACCTACAGTAAGGTACAAGGACTGAACAAGGAAGGAAGATTGTTGCCTTCAGGAAACTTAAAAAGCAGCCAGTAGCATAGCGGATACAGCGAGGCGTCCAAAGAATGTCACGCACATCAGCACCTACAACTCGTACCTAGAGAATGCAATCAAACCCAACTAGATACTCAAAAGTATTCAGTCAAAGGGAGAGACAAAACATCACAGAAATTACTTGTTGCCAGTACAGATCCCATCGCACTTTTCTTGTCTAGGCAAAGCAGAGCTGCTTATTTTACAGTTGTAGCAAAATGCACGCAGTAAATAATAAAGGGTCTGGTCTTTTTTAAAAAGAAGCCACTAAGGGAATGGATTCTGCTATTTTCAAGCTTGACGAGCATCCCTGACATAGTTTCTCATTGAGTTTTATAGAGATACCCCACAACCAGAGCAACAGTGAGTGCCTCGCCTCCACTAAAGCACGGTAACAAAAGCTAGGTCTGGTTTGAAAACAGAAAAGCACATGACCTGTAACTACAGAAATGACGATGTTGATATAAGAAATTCCAAATTCCAAGGATTTAAAAGCCAGACAGAGAAATCTAATTAGGATCTTTGACAAAACCTGGTGAATAAATAAATTCTAGGCTGAAGAAAATAATGGGGGGGGGGAAGTGTTCTCCCCAATTCAGCTCAAACCTCTCATTAGAAGGAAAAATAAAGCCAGGGTATTTGAAATAAAGATAATTTCATCACTTTAGGAAAAATTTAGACATAAAAAGTGAAATAATAATGATGCATCAAGTTTTCCCAAATATGGTAAACACCAAATCATAACAAATTATCCTAAGAGCTGAACATGTATTTTTCTAATTAGATCAATGCGATGAACTATTGCCACACCCTGAAAAATGCTCTAAGGATGACAGTTAAATGTCAGGGCTCCCCACTTTCAAAGATCACAAAGCAACTCCCTCGGAGTCTCCATGCTTATCCAAAGAGAAACTGAAGCAGCCTTGCTGGACTCCAAAGAGTGTGTTTCAAACTGGGCCCAATTCTTCCACACAGCTCCCTCTGAGAAGTGCCACATTACATACACAGGCCCAGTGAAACAGTGGGAACAGGGACAGACTGGGCCTTGCCAATCCACCACATTCCAGCATATTGGAACTCTCTTACTGGATATGGATGGACTAAACATACCCTTGTATGAAACAGTAATGGGGCTGTGAGTGTTTTCATCCTGCTTATGTAGACTGAGAAATGTGAGGCACTTAAGGAAAAAGGATAAATAGATGATTTCTGGTTGAATTTTTAATATAACAGAGAAAACATGAACTGTGAAGGAAACCCAAATGAATTAACCGGTAGATCTATAACTGGAAGGTTCTGCCTAATGTGAAGACCAACCTCAAATCTGAGCTAGAACACTAACCCATTATGCTGGTAGGTTTTCATTTTAAGAGCTGCAACAAGAATAAATGCCTGTTGTAAATGCAGTTCAAACTTTTACATTTCTCTGGGATTTACGCTCCTTATTCCACCATTGCCACCACTCAATTGCCATGTAAAAAGTACATGTTTAATTGAACAGTACAGCCTTATGCTACATCTGAGAGCAATTATTACACTGCAGAAAGGCATTCTGGTCTCCTAGATAATAGAAGAAAGAGAAAAATGTCTTTTGAGATGCGTTAAATGACAGATAAATTTCACTATATGGTTCAAAAGAACCTGGATGTGTTGAACTCAAGTCCCTGCCACTTACCCGATGAAGTGGTCTAATTATACACCACTGCCCAGTTTGTGTATCCTAGAGAGCTGTGTGCACATGCAGAGAGCGCAGTTTGTTCGTGGCTTTTCACCGCTGAATACCAATAGATCTGTATTAGCTTTACAGGCAATTGCTCAGCCATTCTCCTCCAGAGAACCACCCTGAGAGAGTGACAGCACACCATCGAACTTGCAAAAACTCTATCTGGAAAGACATGATAAAGAGGAAGCCGAGGAACCAAATCATTATACCTACAAAGAAAGCCTCAACTATTAGAAAATTTTGTATTTCACAGCAACTCCAGATTTTTATGAGATGAATGGCAGACATTAAACAGAACCAGTACTGATATTCACCATGGTATATTCCTTTTTCCTAACTATTTGGCAGTATTGCCTCAATTATTTGGCCATAAACACCTGACTTGCACTAGCTGAAGCCGGATGAACCAGATGGATAGAAGCAAATGTTCCCCTTGCTTCACTACCAGGATCAACTGGATTCAAAGGTGCTAAGTTAATAGGCAATCTATCTAGGCCACAATCCTCTCTTGACTGCCTAATCTAATGCAGGACTTGAGAAGACATGGTGAGGAAGCCCTCAGTAGCACAGGCCATACTTAACTAGGCTTGAAATACCATGAATTTGAAGACTGTTTTCCTCAAGAGTATTCCCACTACAATGAAACGAAAAAGTTCCTTTCCCTGTTCAGAACAAAAAGTTTTGCTTAGCATACTTCTACTGAAAAAAAAAAGAAAAAAAAAAAAGAAAAAAATCGAACCCCTTTGCATGGAAAATCTTTATTTTATTTAAACCAGATTTTCAACAGGAACATGGTTGTGTTTAGAGTTTCTTACAATTCTAGTCTACAAAGAACTATAGGATCCTATTTGTGTCCAACAGCCTTAAGAAAAAAAATTCCCTGCCACATTCATTACAGTGTAAATTTGGCTGGGCACAGCATATTACACAATCCTTTCTATTACTGTCTCGCTCTGAGGTTTTGCACATCTCTTGCTGAGAACTGACTATGAAGTCCTGTGTGACCAGAGTCTCAGCATTCTGACAAACTCACCAGCAGTATACACTCACTGGAAAACCCTGAAGTTCAGGGAGTCTGTAGCAACTGAACACACACTGATAATTCCCAAAATGCTGTCTAGCAGCAACTATTTGCCTCTGTTACCCTTCAAAGGGATTCCAGGCAAATAGACTTGTGGCCAAAGCAACTGAGGTGCACAAAGTTCGTTGATCTGTGGTTCTTCCCACATTGTCTACCCATCCTGAGTATTACCTCTCACTCTGTTGTACTTCTTGGAGACAAGGAAATCAGATACACTCGTAAAAAAAAAAAAAAAAAAAAAAAAAAAAAGGAAATACTGTATGGTCTTAGTTACCTGCATAAAAATGTCTCTAAAAGATAAAGGTCACAAAAAACTTCTCGACACCTACTTAAGAGTTGCCAGAGATTTACACTTTGGTCTGTTCTTTGCTGACACCATCACCCCCATTCCAAAAAGGATAAAGCAAGCACGGACTTGACTCCCGAGCCTGCAGAGACTCTGCCCAGGAGAACACTTGCTATCTTTGACAACAAAATACAGTTGGTGGGGTATTCCACAACTGCAATGGTCTTTGGGAAGTCATCCTATTAACATGGAGAGTTACTAAAAGTTTTTCCCTGGAAAGTGAAGCCATAAGGCATTTCTACACAACCTTCCATGCAAGAGGCTTGGTACAATACTAGTTAGTGGGGAAATGAGGGAAATCCTCAGCTTTAAGGGCAGGAAACCATGTCTTGACCATCCTTAAGTGAACGAAAAGCTTGCTTTTGATTCCAAAGCAAAAGGGATTTTCTTCATTCATCCTAACTGCTCGGAAATTAATTTAAACTTGTGAACATAATTAACTTTGCAGGCATCGTTAACAGTGAAACAGTTTAATAAGAAAACATGTTCAACGGATCACTTCCACGAAAAATGTCCTGGCAACCTGGCTGTCATACTGAGAGTGACTTGGTGGTGATGAACTCAAACCGAGTGCACCTGCTGAGGACTGCACCAGAGCTAAGTCCTACAGAAGCCAAGACAGGGTGCAGTCAGGTCCCAAAAGAAATATCATGCAGTAGAATAGAAGTAACTTTCTGTTGCCCGGATTTATTTAAAGCTACAAAGAATCAAGAACTAAGAAAGCTGTATGACGTTCTGAAGGCAAGGAGGAGACCTGAAACAATGGAGTGTGACTGTCACAATATCAAACGCATCTGCCCTTTTGTTCTGCAAACTTCAAATTTAAAACAGATTTTGAATTTAAATCAAAAACCAGGGCTTAGGTTCTGCTCAAGTGAACTTCTCCACATACTGACATCTGGACCAAGCTGTCAATGTCCTCCCAAATTATGCACCAAACAGTCTCAAGGCTTTTTTTACAAAAACAAGCAATTCAGTGCCCTGACACAGCCACAGATCTGACTGTGGTTTTTGCAAAAATGTTCTATTCAAAAAATAAAGACACAGCACACAGCACACATACTCCCAGCATCCGAGCTTTATATTAAACAGAACTGGTCATTGGTACTGCAGGAGCCTAAAATACAGCAGAGTTATCGCAGAGCAACAGAAAACATGCAGTTATTCTCTGCTCCATTATGACTAGTGCCATATACATTAATACGTGACCTTTGAAATAGAAGCAGATTATTAGATCTGTATATGCCACTGGTATTTATGTGTCTTGCCAATGTCTCTGCCTGCTCGGTGTATTCAGCTGTTCTGGGGGAAATGGGAAAAATAGAGGGAAATTTGTCCTAAGGGAATACTTCTCAGGTAACAGGAGAAAAAATGTGATACCTAATCATTTAGTCTTGAAATCTATAAAATGTATGAGATGCTGCCCATGTTAAGCATTTACTAGAAAGAACCAGAGAGCCTTGGAGAGAGCTCACAGTGGTGTAAGAAGAGCTGCACCTGTTGTCACTCAGTTACGAGAGTAGATCTCTCAAGCAGATTAGTTTTAAACTACAGGGCCAAGTCAGTCTGGGTGTGCTCTATCTCACATACGCTGTCTGCATTTTACTCATTTCACCTATTCAACAGCTCCTTAATTGCCTATACACAAACCAAAACATGCCAGGGTCTGTTCCATCCACCCAACCCTGCAAATCCCAAGTTCCCAATATTTACAACACACCGCTTTTTATTATTATTGCCTTTGACCCAAAGCCCATGAAATTCCTGCCTGCCCAAGCCCATTGTCTTAGTACAGCAGTGCAATATGACTCTTGCCTGAAAGAGATTTTCTGCTTCTAAAACATTAAATATGCCAAAACCCCCAAAAAGACAGGTGGGGAAGACTGTTTGGGACAAGTAGCAGACACATTCAGTTGCACTTAAGAGACCTCAACTTTCGGGCTTTGCATGTCTGAGGATTTAAACATGGCCAACAAAGGGAGCACGGAAATGCTGGTAATCAGCATTAGCAATTCTATGAACGTCATCATTTCTATGCTCTGGATAACACAAATAATAAAAAGTAGTCTGCTGCCATTTCAATTGTTTTAAAGAAGTTAAATATCACAGCAAAAGCAAAGCTTTCTCCCCACTTTGAAATCTTCACTAAAGCTGCAGAGGAAAAAAAAAAGATGATCTATAATATAAATGTATATATATAAAATTCTAGGATTAATTTTCTTCGTTCTGTAAGATGCAGTGAAATGCCAATATTTGTTAACACTAAGGTCAATGGCAATTTTGTCATGTTTCACAGTTGAAATAGGATTTAACTCCAGATCTCAACTTTCAAGAACTAATATTCACAAAATTATTTGTACTTGTATTTTTTTTTTTTAGAGGTCTTCATTATCTCACTTTAAACACTGTAATTATTGAATTCACCACGAGGAAAACCAAGTGTCAGAAAAAAGCTTCAGTTTCAAAAAATAAAGTTTTAGTAGAAAAGATTCCTTTTTACCAGAAGTGTGTAAGTTTGGGAGAAGTTACCAACCCAGAAAGTAACAAATCCAAAGGACAGGGAACAGCTCATGACCCAGAAGCTGCATACATTAAAGCAAATGATACTGATATCTGACTATATAATGCTTTTCCAATCCTTTCTGAGCCAATTTTTTTGTTAAAAATATATATATATATATAAGTTCTACATTTGGCCTAAAGATTTCACAGGTTTTATAATCTGTGGTTAAAGTATTTGACAAGATACACTATTCCCTCCTTTTTTTTTTTCTGAATGCTGCTGACTCAGAGAAGTTGTATGTTCCTAACAGACTCCTTCACAATCAACAAGACTAAATTTTGGTTTAAAACTCTGTGAACTTGTATTCAGCAGCTCTGTTGGCCTCACATCTGGCAAGTCAGAAGTCTCACCGGGCTGGCAGCACGGCTTTTATTTAAAAATGTAAAACAGGTCTCCCTTCCTCTACCGTAAATCCCCCTGCTAAAGCACAGTCCATGAAAGAGTAACACACTCTTTAATGTAAGAGGAAGGCTCTCAGGAAACAGCAGCTACATCACAGCCCTTAAGGGGCTGGTAACCGTCAAATCTCCGACTGACAGCAGTAGGTATTATACCAGTGCTTCAAAACCTGCTTATCAGACAAGGAAACACATGGGGCTGTAAGGGGCAATGGGGTTTGCTCAGTTTCCATTGAGGTAAAATAGAGAGTTTCTCTACTCAAACCTTAGACTGGAATTTGGTGATCATGCTGTGACACTTAGCAGGTTTTTGACTGTTTTTTCAAAATCACAGATTTTTCTAAGCAAATATGTTGCTTACTTGAAGGGATTTTTTTTTTGTACAAAAAAATTACAATTCACACCCACAGCTATAATTAATCTCCTCTAATTACAGCCACTCCCCGACAAGATTCCATGTTCTATTTAAACCATGCATGCCATTTTGACAGGAAAAAAAAACCCAAACAGGATCATCTTCACATACCACATAACAGCACAAGGTTTCAGAACAGCAAAATGCTCTACACTGTGCTATCAACCTAGTGACCACCACAGAGTTAAGAGTGACCTCCAATTGCCATCACAATAAGCACAGAAGTCTCTTGAGAACTATAAAGTGTAGATGTTTCCTGTGCTCCAGAAGAGGTACGAGACTAATGCAACAGTATTATACAGACAAACCTCAAACTTAATGACAGACTGTTGGGAAAACCACTTCTGTGACGCTCAGACTCTAAGGATCAACCCACATAAATAAAATGTTGTGTTGGATAAGGTACCTTAAAAATGTAGCTTTTGTACATCTTGCCAGAGATGTGAAAGTATGCATCTGTTATGTAAGTATTGTAAGGAAACTGGCATGGTTTATGTTTTCATAAATAGACACGCACATATTTATAATACACACACAGATATTTACTTTGGACTGGGGAAATGTACCTGTCTGTAATTGTTTGCTGTAATCTATTTAAACCTGTCCTTTAAAAAAAATATAAATAAATGCATCAAACACTGCAAATGTCAAAAAAGTCACTAAACAGAAGGTGAATCCCACTAACTACAATGAGAGGTGTTTCTTCTACTATTTGTAACAGTGTTCAATAACAAAAAAAACCAAACCAAACCAAACCAAAAACAAACAAACAAAAACCCCAAACAAACAAACAACAACAATAACCAAAAAAACCCACCAAAACCCAGAAAAAGTAGTACATTTCTCTTTAGGAACACACTGCCAGAACACGTAAAGGCTTACGACTTATACTCAGTTTTCCTAGAAGCAGTTATGTCATCAGACCTGAAGGGAACCACCCATCTCAAGTGCAATGTATTAAGTCAGATTAATCCCTTGTGTACATCCAGTAATTTTAGTGGATTCATACCAGGGATCCATTTAGCTAAACATGTTGACTTGGACCAGAAAGTACAAGATAAGAATATTTTATCCACCCACATATGCCTCACCATGTCATGAGGTAAAGGGAAGCAAACAGTCAGCAAACCGCTTGCTTTCTTATTAATTTCATTCTGTATTGTATTACAGACACCCAACCAAGATTCAAGCCCATTGTCTTCGGCACTGTTGAAAAACACATAATGAGACACAGTCCTAGACACAAAAATGTATTGTCTAGACAAATCAGACATAGCATGTGGGATTGGAAATATTAATCCGTTCCCTTAAAAGATGGCAAACAGAGGCAAAAGAAATTGAGTGCCTTGGCCAAGGGTCAAAGAGTAAACCTGATTCAGACCCCTGAATTGAGTCTCGAACTCCAGAGATTCAGTCTAGAGACCCAGGCAGAAAGATGCTGAACATATGAAAAATCCTCCTATGCACAGCTACAGTCTGAATCTTTAAACGTGAGGGTAAGAAGAAGCCTGCACACACAGAAAATCGAATCCCTCTTAAGTTTTAAAAGCTTAATAAGCAGAGGAGAGGTTATAAAAATCATCCAAAAATGGTAAGGCAAACGGAAAGCAAAACTGGAAATAAAGCTCACATATCTAGCTGCTGCAGTCCGGCAGCTTGCCCTCTGGACATACCTCCAGCCATTATGCAACATCAGCAGTGTTTCAGTTCAATTTATTCAAGCAAACCACTCTGCATTAGGAAATCAAATAACTATTTCAATTGAGAGCTTGTATTTAAAAAACATATCTTCTCCTGTTACCTTCTTCGGGCAGTTAAAACTATTCCACAATGAGAACTGAAAGTGTCAGTATATTGGCTCCGTACACAGCTTTCCTCTCGAAGCTTAAGCTTCAGCAAATTTCCTGTAGCTCAAGGTATCACCAAACACTCCATGAAGTTAGTCAAAAGATTAAGAAAAGACTACAAGTAACTGAGAAAAAGGAAGTGAGGTTTATGGGCAAGTTCCCTCACCACCATATGGCTTTCGATGAAGTGAGATTACTCCCTTTAGCAACATAAATTTCTCCCAGTACAACAATGGGAGCACACCACTGCTACACCTGTCAGTACCAGTTGGTGCTTCAGCCACTGATCATCGTGTGGCCACACATATCCTCCCATCTCTTCCCTGTCTTATGGTAGACTTTATTATTCCCCAGGATTGGCATCAGCAGGCTATTGGAGGATTGCAGTTATTAGCTCCATGACACTTTATCCTTCTTCCGTATGAAAAGTAACCATGGGACGTGCACCACCACCATCCATGTTTAGGGAGCACCAAGACTTGGGAAGTACTGTGGACTTTTCCAGTGGTTTGGAAAGCACAGCATGATGCTGAGGGGAAGGTGTGGTCAGCAGCCCTGTGGACACTGACACTCTATAAACTGACTAGTAAGGATATCTCCACATGAGCAATACTACACTTCACGGTAACGTTCATGCTCTTTTCATATAATTGAGTAGAATTAGAGTGGTGAGCAAAAACCACCCTTACAACCCTAGCATTGATATTTTCAGAGACAAAACTATTAGTCCAGAAATCTCTTCACAAATTCACTCTAAAGACACATTTTACTAATTTGTGTGTAAATAATATCTCTATTCCTAAGATCACTACTGTTAAGAGGCTAATTTAGAACAGCACTTGAGCTTACGTGCAAGTATAAAGTCCTGAAGAAATGTCAGTAGAGTTAATGGGAGTTTTTACCAGCTTAGTCAGACCGTGTTGTACTGGAACCCAGGCTGTCATGCACTTGTGGCCAGACAAAGCCTAAGTGAAACCAGAACAGAAGCAGGGAAATTGCCAAGAGCGCTGCAATAAAAGAAAGTTTTAATAACTGTGTTTTGATGCAGTCTGATCCGATTTCACACACTAAAGTCCAATATTGAGCCCTCCTTCTTTACTCAGGCTAACCACCTTCAAGTCTCACTCAAGATGAGAGGATTGGGCTGCCACGTGCACCCGAATCAAAGATGCATATCAGAGATTCCTGCATAGGCAGTGAGGTGTGTTGTTACCTTCTGTCACAAAAATCAGTTCAGTCAATGTATACTCTTAACATCGTTAACTCATTCCTAAATATTGAATATATATGGTCAAAATTTACAGTCATTAGTACCAAGCAAATGAAAAAACCAGCTTATTTACATCAGCAGGGAGAGGAATGGGAGATCAATTCAGAAACAAGGAAGACTGTAGAGCAAATAAATCAGGTGCCATTATTCCTCAGAACACAGCAATAAAGACATTCAAATAAAAAATAAATATCATTATGCAGCTGAAAAAGGGTATGGGTATTGCTGGGACCAGAAGCTGCATGACATGGGTATCTAGACTGCTTCCATTCATAATAAGAGAAATAATATAAGGGAACATAAATGCTCAATAACTGAGCACGATTTCAAAGAACTGTCCCCCCGAAGGAAGTTAACATTTCAATTCTAGGATTTCTCCCTCCTCCTTTTTTCCCCCCCCTCTGAAACAGTTACCACTGCCATTGCAAAAGAGAAGGGACTGGGCAAAATGAACCTGCACTTCGACTTGTTCTAACAGTCAAACAAATCAACCCGTGGGTTCTTGGAAGAGAGATGCTACTCTTCTAATTTCAGATACTCTAGCCTGTTACACAAGGTGGACATCAATGGTTTTTACATTCATTTAAATCTTAAAAACAACTTCAGCTGGGAATGAACATCCGTGGCGCTCTCAGAGACAGAACCAACCCTCCCAGGTAAGCTGGGTAATGCCCGAGCTTGCCTTACACTAAACACCGTGAAAGGTGACGGTTGAACCAGAAGGGTGGAGTTTACCACTATTCTCAACTCTAATGAACCCTTTCATGCAGTTCTAACAACACTAAAATATTTGTCTTCCCTTTCTTGATACCCGAATTGTACTGCAACACTTGCAGAAAATACACCTGCAAGTGCTGCAAGTACAGAGAAGAATGGACTAAAAGTCAATTCCAAATCCCTATATATCAGCTGCCCGAAAAAATAAAGAATGCTTTACTCCCTCTGTAATGCTTTATATTTTTTGACGGAAAATGAAAAAAACCCCAAGAATTTCCACCTTTGTGTGTTTTACCAAATTAAGCAGCGGAGCTAAAAAGATCACTCTTCACAGAACCTTTTACCTTTTTACGCAAGAGAAATTCAAAACAGGTTTTTCTAAATGCAATTTTGCAAACTACTGTTTATCTGTGAGCTTGGTCCTACAAAGCCTTAGGTGTGAGTAACCCGACCTGAACGAATAGTGTCTTTGACGTCAACTGGAGCATTTATGTAAGTCACTTGTTTGCATAAGCAACTGCAGGATTGTGCTTGACTTAATTCTATACAGATAGTCCCTACTAACTCCAGCAATTGTCAGAAATATCAGGCTGTACATTTTGCATAATTAAGCCATTTTCTTTAGTGTAAAGTGGTTTGGACTTTGACAAAGAAAAGCACAAAGAAAAATAGCTTACTGATGTTCTAAGGTGGTTCTAGACATGAAAGGCCAACTCTCTCTTCTGCAAGATGCAGAAAGAAATCCTAAGGACTCAATTTAACGGAGTTCTCCTGTCCTGACTTGCCATGGATGGTATGAGACTGAGCAGGAGGGACACTGCAAGACCTGCTGTCCTGCAACTCTGGACTGCAGTAATGAAAACCAGAAAGAAAGAAATAAGCAAACAAATCTACATCCAGATCCAAACGTAACAGGAAGTGCCACCCACAAGGCAGTAGTTACTAATTTTGTGGAAGAAGGAATAACCTGTCACACCACGGGCTAAACACACAGTACCTTAACTGCCTGAAGATGCTCTTGTCATATGACAGGTGCTGCCAAGTCAGATTACTCGGCTGGAGCAAGACATCAGATGAAAACTTCTCCGGGTGGACTGACGTTAATGTTTTCAAATACCTAATTTCTTCATAATTGGTGCCAACTAATCTCAATCAATAACCCACAGACTGTTTGCAAATGTCATACTGATATCACAAAGTCTCATTTCTCTGCAGTAAGTGGACAAAGACTTCAGAGGATAAAAATGAACAGTGTAAGAAGAACAGTTGCCCAAACATTCATGTAACCAACAGCCTGTTCATACCAACATGCTTGGACAGCAAATAAAGGACCCAGACGAGCAGAGCACTTAAGTACATGCTTTAACTTTGAGCACGTGCCTAAGTGCTTTGCTGGAAAAAGGCCCAAAGAAAAGAATGAACATGGTTAACTGAAAACCCCTTCAGAACTGGACTGACTGCTTTGTTTTTCCATTAACTCTAGTTGCTAGTAAACATGCGTTTGGTCTCAGCATCCTGCCCAACATATTTAACCTGTATCACAAAAATAGCCATCTGGTACAACCAACCTCTTTACTCAGGGAAATTCTCCAAACTGGAAAGCAAGGGAACTGCAAGACACACCTGGGATTTTGGCTACTCAAAAGATACAAGTAGAAGCAGCACCTTCACATCTCTGATGGGTAAACCAACATAAAGGCCCCAACCATCACTCTTTTAGTAGCTCACCACACAAGCCTGCGTTGTCCTGATTCTTCCACCTCGTACATCAAGCTCCACAGAACATTATTCTGGAGACCTCACCACGAGGGCACAAAACACTGCCACAGGACCACTGCCTCTCCTTCCCCTCTCCTGCTTGTGAAGGAAAGAAACACAAGCTTGGAGAAGATAATTTCCAGCTCTGGGTCTTGGGAATGTGACAGTCTTTTTTATTACCTCCACCCTCATCCATTAATAACATTTTTATTATATGCATCGGATTTACCCCAAAACCAGAATGAAAACAAAATTCCCTGGAATATCATAAGAAAAATGCTTCAGTTAAAAAAGGTTGCAGTCCAAAAAAGGAAAGATGATTAGGGAGGTAGGTGAAGCTGGAATGAAACAATAATAAAAAGCACTAAGAACACATCATATATTCATGGTTCTTGAATCATTAAGGCTCTGCATGACAGCTCTCACAAGCACCAGTATGGCAAACTCACTGACTTTTAAGCAGGAGTGAAAGTGGTTAAGCCCTAGGACAAATAATTTGAAAATCTCAGCACAAGTCTGATCTCAGAGAGTTTAAAGGAATGCAGACTGCCCAAAAACACAGCAGCTGTTTGTTTTTTCTGCCACCTTTCCAAGGTTCATGTCTGGAGTGAGGATAAACAGTTCTGAAAAAAAAAGTTATGTGGAGTTCAGACTTTAAGAAAATAAAACATCAGACTAGTATTTCTTGCAGAAAGATTTAAAAAATCTAAACCTTAAATTATTCAGTCCTGGAAGTTTTCAGGTAGAGCTCTCAGGAGCAGCGAGGTAGATGGCTTGAGGCTTCAATATATTAAAATGCTTTCTCTAAAGCAGTCTGCATTTTCAAAACCTTTACCTGATGTGGTTTTCTTGAGCAATATTCCTCCAAGCAGAGTTTCAAACTTAATAAGGTAAAACTGTATTCCCTATTCTATGCACACGTGTGTGCATGTACACACACACAAACAGAGGCCCTTTCAGATAAAACAAGTATATGAGAGAGTGGATGAAGCCTCAGAGATCAGCCTGCACAGAAGATATCACAGATACATGGTAATTTGTGCCCTATCATTTTGGACATCATTCTTTTTACTCTTCCTTCTCCTTTCTCTCCCTATTATTCTGTTTGTGCCAAAGCAATTGAATATCTGCTTTCATTAATTAATCACCATGTCTGATAGGTTAGGCAATTAGAAATCTCTTGACTCTTAACACTTTTAGTAGGCATAACTCTCCTTTGATCCACATTTAAAGAGACAAAACCTGAAAGAGTTAAAAGGAAATTTACTTAGTTTACCAGTGGGGCTAATCGGTGTGAAAATAAGGACTGCCTGTGTTGTTACAGGCAGGTCAGAAACAGCAGGAAATTTCAGGCACCATGTTGAGATTCAGCATCTGTTTATGAACTGTCCTTATACACAAAATGAAGAGTTGCTACAGGACAAAGTATACAAAACCAGGAAGGCTGAAACAAACTGGAATCCCTCCAGAGAGCTCCCCTGTTATATTCATACCCCTGGTGCTAGTGGAGCATCCACATGAGGAGTGATGAACACTAAAGGACTCTAATTTGTATTTGAGATACACATTCAAACTGCATTTATCATGGGCAAGCACTACTCAATATGAGATATGAAAGACACCGTTCACGAAGGAGACTACATCAACTGCTCTTTCTAAATCCAGACTGCACACAAATGCCCACGGAGCTCGGGGGATGGAAGCAGGGAGGGCAAGAACAGCAGGGGACGGGACAAATATGCCTAAGAGGTGTCACCAGTGTATCACGCTCTTGCATATTTCCCATTTTCCCTTCTTTACAGGAAGACGAAAGCACTAGGCAGCATTACACTCTCAGACAGATGCTGTGTTCAAGGAAGTAAGGACAACGTCACACCTACTTTTTGCATTAAGAGAGGAACCACACTAATTTTTTCTTGAAAGTAAAATTATAACATAATATTTCTTTTTCTCAAAAGAGCCTTTATTACATTATATACGACAGACCAATATCAAAAACTCCCAAGTACAGCTTCACAGAGGGAATCTTAGCAGATGGAAGCTACAGGAAAATAGTTTTCTGTGGCATGTTTCTCCCCACACTCATCACTTCTAGTATTAAAAAAACCCCAAGCAAACTAACAAACAAACCAAACTCAATGTGCAGGTCAAGCCTCATCCCTCCAAAGATCTCAGCTTGGAAAAGTGGGCTGGAAGGAGAGAAGAGGATTTTAAAAATTTCAAACCCCAGTGAAGACAGGATGGAACAGTTCCCTTCATCCGACCAACGTGTACTATATATGCATCAATGCAAGTCGGTTTTGGGGGCAGGGAGAGTTTTCTATACAACAGGCATATCTCTTTTTGCATCTCCTCAGGTAAGATTTTCCTCATCAGTTTTTGCAGGATGAAGGGCTTTCCTACTTTCCCACTTTGACAAAAATTCCTTGTGTGTGGTGGCTACTAGAGGCAATTGCAAGGACACTTTCTACAGACTCCTTTCTACTCTAACATCCACTGGCACATGGAGCTGGAGACCCACAGCTCTAAGGCTCCGAGCTGACTGCAGCCTGTTGGGTAACACAGGGACAGGCTCTCTCAGGAATGCTTGTTGCTTCCAAATCCCCGCTCCAGCGAGTACAAGGATACATCTGTAACACAGAACACCAGCGAGCCCATAACTCAAGCTGACAAACCTGAGATAGAGCACTTGAACTAAAAGTGGACAAACACACCTTTTAACTTAGATTAGCACCTCCAGAAGCAAGTTAAAGCTGAATGTGAGCTGAGTCAAACATATATAAAATCCAAATATTATCTGAAGCCAGCTGATAGTAAAAGATAAAATAGAAAATTTCCACCCTTCACTTTAAAATGAAACTAACAGGCATGGTGGAAATTTCAAGTATCCTATCCACAAGAGAATTAATTTTCAAATGCACGCAGGGTCTGACAACCAATAAGCAGCATCAGTCATCTTTGCTGTATCACACTGCAATCAGTATTGCTTCATCTATTTCTCTCAAGTCAGACAGTCACCGAGTCCTACCATCCAAATTTAATTAAAGAAGGTAGTAAGAAAATAAACAACCTTTCTTGGAATGTCTTTGATTCCATAAGTATATATACATTTCATCAACTGAAGACTGAATTACAACCTTTCATCTAATGAGCAACTTAATGGAATGGCACTGGAATAAAGAACAGGAGAAGGAAAAAACAAATCCTTGGTGATTTCATATAACACATTATATATTTATATAATATCAGGCTCGCTTATCTGGCAGCATCAATTTGCAAGCCACAGTAAAAGTGTTCACTATCTCAACTTAAGTAGAAGACAGAGCTAGGCACTTACACCAAATCAATAACCAGATCTTACTTCTAGTTAAAGCAGCAGATGGTCTTCTGCAAGGAAGGAATGACAGAACATGTATGTAGAAGTGTCCGCTTTCTTTAGACACATTCTTGAAAGCACTGTATCATTGATCAAAGATTATTTTTATAGGCAGATGACAGGTCAAGCATAAAAGTACACTATTTTAAAGGTTACAGAGTTGGCAAAACTGGTATCACTGCCATGGACAAAGAATCATTTTCTTTTGAAGTCTGTGTTGTCAGGGTATTTACATTTCACAGTTAAAAGGCTGCTCTCTGGATAATATGCTGGAGCAAATAAGAGAAAAAGTCCTATGTAAGCTAATGCTACTTTAAAGAGATAATGTAAATCAACCCTGACACCATCAGTGTCATCCTAAAGCATGATGAGAATTTCCAGTGAAAGTTCCTAACATTAAACAGATTTAGATAGCCGGCCAACAAAAATAAAGCAAACGTGTAAGTAAACTGCCTTCCAGGCCAAGCGTGTTGCTACAGCCATGTATTACAGCAAAAGGGATAGGAGGAACATGCTAGTGGTGAAAAGCATTTGTTTGGGAAGTCTGGAGGAAGAGCTGGTCCAGAATAAATAATTTATACTGATCTGTGAAAATGTCTATGGAACAGGACACCTAATTCTTACTGCAGGCTAGACAGAAAACTGGAGACCCAGCTAAACACTCAGAGAACTGTTACCCTTCAGATTATGCAGCTTCTTTCCCATCTACAGAATAATAATGCCTTCTTCTTCAGAACATTTTAAGGCTGAATTTATTAGGACCTTTTAATATGCAAGATATTACAGAATAGTAAAGTTTAAAAGAAAAAAAAAAAAAAAAAGAAGAGCCCCTTACGAAATAATACATTTCAGTGAGTTTTAATACTTTTAAGCACAATAAGTACATGTATAATGCACAGACTTCATGCAACATTGCTATCTTATCCTTCACTAGATGAGAACACTCCTGGAATGCTATTGTTTACAGGGGCTGGTTCTTAAGAATTTACTGTGAATACATGTATTATATACGCGCACACAGAGAAGCTGCTGGGGCTCTAAATGACCCAGGAGTTCATAAACACGGCTATTTTCTTATCATGTTCAAATTTATGAAGAAAGCAATAGTTACACAGCTCTTGCTGAACAGACACCCAGTCTCACAAGGGACAAGGGCTTTGCATGGGTCTTTCCATGGTGTTTCACATCAGGAAGGGTTAAAGAAGATGACAGATTGTTTATAACACGCTTTGTACCATGAGGGTCTGATCCCTGATGGCACTGCAGAAGCTAATGCAAAAGAAACACACACCTCCGGAACACCCAGCATCTATCTGAAGAGAACAGAGATGACTGTAAAAAAAAAAAGGAAAAAAAAAAAAAAAAAAAAAAAAAGAGATGAACTGAAAGACAACAAGCTCCTCTGTGGTTTCTGCCTTGTCTTTCCTCAGAATTTAAGGTCATAATACCACAACCTCCTTCAGTACTTCACTCCCCCCCGGCCCCAGCTTCAGTGAAGCACAGTTATTCAGTCCCACCATTAGCTGGCGGTCAGCAAGCCAGATGACAAATAGACCTAGCCATCTCTTCACAAACTTATATTAAGGGGAGATTATTATCCAACCCTTGGAGAAGCTAATAATTACAGTGTTCATATATATATATATATATATTGTTTCTGCACAGGATCAACAATGAAAGAGTTGTTTAAACACAGCTCCTTTGCTTTGATGGCAAACTTTGTGTGTACCACTCATCAGCTCGAGTAAATGTTAATGACTAGTATGGAAAAACAAAAGATAAAAACAATTGCTGATATCCATAGCATTGTTATTTAAGAGACTTCTTATGATGTAGGATGTTGCATTTTGAGACTGAAGAAATAAGACCTTTAACAGCAATGAATATATGAACTCTGATTTGTTTTTAAATTTTAAGTTCTGGAGAATGCCTTAACCATCTCACAAACACACACACACACTCTCAAACTACCACACTAGGCAAGATCAGAGCTTAACAGCCAACAAAACACACATTCAATCCCTGAGATCATTTTCCTGAAATAGAAAACTACATATGTTTCTCAAATTTCACATCAAGCCACTGCACAGCCCGAGCTGCAGGGGAGAACAGGGCCAAGCCTGCCTTTGGGCTTGAGGGAGTAAGAACCCGAAAACAAGATGATTCCTTTCGTATCACCACATTTCTCGTCCGCAATCTAAACTTACAAACACCCCCGTTTAACAGCATTTCTAGCGGGGGTTGCTTATCAAGCAGCCTTTGCTTTGTCAAATTAAGACACATCGCCTTGGATTAGTGAGACTCCCTGAGTTCAAAATGACTTCATGGTTGGCTCAGAGTTCACTGTCTCTGTGGCAAGTTGCCAGTAATACATCTACTACCGCGCCTGCCCCCAATCCTTTTCTATACTGACCTAGCTGACTTTTTTTTTTTTTAGCAGCAAATGAACACAATGGAAAACCAAGGGCTAGATACTGTCACAGCTAATTAACAATCCCAACATCTTACAAAAAAAATAGTCAAAGTAGTAAATATTTGAAAATCTGAATGCAGGTCTCTGAAATCCAGTGTCTCGATGTATGTCAAAGCTGCTGGAAAGGGACAATGCAGTTTTTCTTCACTGTGCAGATCCAGTTAGACACTATGAAGGGCTCCTGTTCTTGTGGAAAACACATTAAGCTTCTTTTGCTAATATTTTGTAAAGGGCATTTGCACAATAACAATAGCTAAAGCTTCCTGTTTGCCTGTGTGCTTCCTGTCTAACATTAACGAGACCTGCTAACAATTTTCTTATTTAGCACACCGAACTCTTTCGGATTACTTTGAGGATTCAAGGACATATTTAAAAAAATAAAATAATAATAAAAAAATAACAGCAATGGCCCACATTGCACCTGCCCTTCAGAGTCCTGATAACTTTTCCAGCTACACGTTTCCTATTTTCTTACTCTGGATCAGTCTGTGTGTCACCAGGCTCCAAAGAACATGTTTTGAATTTATTAAAAGCCTGATAGAAATGGAATTCTCTCATTTGGCAAAGATACCATCACAGTGACACTTGCTTTTGGCTCTGTGACAAGAAATTCGTGGTACTTTGTTTGCCCAATCCACAAAAAAAACCCACCATCCCTCCCCTCCCAAACAGCCCTTCAAGATAATTCTCCCTTCTCCAGAGAATTCTCCAAACAAGTCTGCATGTCTGAAGTCTTGGGTTTCATTTCACAAACAAGACACAAAACCCGAGTGCAATTCAGGATACTGTCACTGCCACATGGGCTGCAGTGCTAATCGCAAAAGCTTTCTGAAATATTTCCTAGCCCCTTTCTTTCCAGAGAGAGGCCTAATCTTTAGACCAGGCACCTTCTGAAGTAGGCACAAATTATAAACAAGCAGCAGCCAACCACCAGAATCCCAGCCAAAGGGTATACATTAGTCATGGCAAGGCTA
>JAAGNO010025085.1:0-21582 GCA_033439905.1 Ceryle rudis
CCATGAGGGTGGTGGAGCACTGGAACGGGTTGCCCAGGGAGGTGGTTGAGGCCCCATCCCTGGAGACATTCAAGGTGAGGTTCAATGAGGTTCTGAGCAACCTGCTCTAGTTGAAGATGTCCCTCCTCTCAGCAGGGGGGTCGGACTAGATGACCTTTGGAGGTGCCTTCCAGCCCAAACCATTCTATATTCCCCATCTTCAAATTCAGTACCGATCTAATTTGCTTTATTTTTAACAGTTTTTAGCAATATCTACAAGGCTGAAATTAAGGGAATTTTACAGCAGAATCACTTTTGGCTAGAGTTTCTCAGAGTTTGCATTAATATAGAAAAATAAAATTACTAAGTTTAAGAAACAAAGAAACACACCGAAGCTGTTGTTAGAAAGAAAATGGTAGCAAATGTCTTTCAGGACTTGTCCATAGGAAAACAAAAAACCAAGTCTTACTATAAATAATGTTTATAGTTTAATAATAATTATAATTTAATAAATAATATTTATTTTCTTAATAAATAAAAACTTGGGAGAGACGTAGAAGCTGGAGAAACTGATAAAAACTTTGTTTTCTATGGACTATTTTTTTATTGGCTCTATGGGCTAACAGTTTTATTTCAACTTAAATGGAAGAAACAACTTTAGATAATACATTCCAGGTGTTAAAGGGGGGAAAAAAAAAAAACCAAGAACTAATGGAAAAAAAGATATGAATAATGCTCTCACAATTATGGTTACAAATGAGGTTCTGTCTCAGCCATAATTTATGCTGGCTTCATAGAAAACAATTCAGTTAAGTCAGATGAAATCTGTAGGTCGCTTGTTCCTAGCAGTGAATTCCTATTAAAAAAATGCATTTTATGGAATGCTAATAGGAAGCAGATAAATAGATCATTAAACTACTAGTTGTCTAGAGGTAGAATTCTCTATATTGACTTTGACACTCCCACAGGTCAGGCAGTGTCTGGGTGACTGTAAGAGAGAATAAAATTATTTCCCATTGCACATTGCCTTATGGAATTTCAAACACTGAGCATCTGTCCTGTGCAAATTAGAATCCTTTAAGGTGACTCAGGAGAATTAGACAGTTTTTAACATACATTTCCCTATCTACTGGTAGATGTTATTTTTGTAATATAATTTAAAGCAGTATGAAATATTGTACAATTTCAGCAACACTTACAATAAAACGTATTTTCTTCTTATTTCCACCTTATTCCCCTTTGATTTGCCAGCTCTCCAGGCTGTAAAACATTCGTATCCCCTATGACTGTTTATTTTGCTTTGCTACTACTAGAACAATGTTCATTCAGACGACAGCTCAAAAGATTAGTTCGTTTTTGCCTCTTTACTTTTTGGGCCACAGAAGTGTCACAGATATTATATAACTCGTAGATCTTCTCGGATGTGAAGTGCTGTAGCACTCATATGTTTGTGATTAGCAGTGTCTTAATTTACTGTGTTACTTTTTAGGTGATTGTCCTGGTTTCACTGGGATAGAATCATAGGCCAGCCACGGTATACAAGCTGTTAGCAGTTTTGAGACAGCCAGGGCAGCTGACCTGAGCTGGCTATAGGTGTATCCCATACCATGAACATCACGCTCATTATAACGGGGGAAGTTTGCTAAGGAAAGATGGACCTCCTGCTTGGGCTCCTCCTCTTCCTTCTCATCTTCCTCCTCCTCATCATCCCTGGAGAGGCTCACTTACTAGTATGCAGCTGAGGATTGCATTCCTGTTTATTTTGACCACTGTACATTTGCTGGGCCGAGTATAACTTTTTATACTTTATATTGGCATTGACATTAGCTTTGCTGTTACATTAAATCTGTTTTCATTTCAGCCCATGGGAGTCCTCTCCTTTTCCTGATCCCCTTTCTCTGCTGGGGAAGGGTCACTGGGTGTTAGAGCAACTACTATAATTTAGCCCCAGATATGGGCTAAACGTAGGCAGTGATGCACAGCATCTATCTGCTCACAGAACTACCTTGAACCATCTCTGGGAAATGTTTGATATTTTTATCGTGTCTTGATCAGAAGGAAAATCTTAATTCTTAACATTTCTCAAGAAAGCAAACACTACATTTCAAGAATTTACAGGACTGTTTCTACATATCTCCCTCTTCACAGACTTCTAGAGGAAAGAAACCTCTGGGCTAAGACCGGGATGTTGCCAAAGAAAGCATCCGGAGAGGAATTCATTGAGTACAAATATGGAGTGACAATTCTCGCATCAACTGCTAATGAAAGCACAAGCCAAAGTGGCTAGAGAGCTCATCATGTTGGCTTCCAAAGCAGAAAGTCTTCAGTGCTTTGGTGTCACCATCTGGTGAGCCTCTGAGAACATAACAGCACTGGCACCTCAGTAACCCATTTGCAGGTCACTGGGGACCTGAGGAGCTAGAACGTTACTGGGGGTTCTGTCCCTGTAAACTTAGGAAGCTGAGAAACCAAGAATCTGGGAGCAGAACTGTCTTGCTCTTCCACAACGTAGGCTTTGTGTCAAACTGAAGGCAGTTTGCCATGTTGGAACTCTATCCAAGCTCTACTTGGCTCTTAGAATTTCAGTGAGTCTTCAGACAGTTTCACTTCCAGCAGTTCTCCATTTCTCAGTGCTGCTGAAGTAAAGGTCTCAACCTGCTAGGGATATGGACGCATTGTACTTGCCTGCTACTAAACTTACCTTTTCAGCTCAAGTTGAATAACTGTACTTCCAACTATGTATATCACCATTTTAATTATTCTTATAACCTAACCTACAATTTTTTTTCCAATGTTAATTCTGTACACCCATGTACCTAGATTAGATGTCACCTTCAAAGGTTTGTGGCACCTCCAAAGAAGGTGCTGTGAGAATGTTGCCCAGAACACTATGACTATCCTATTAGAATTGTGGTCATGACAGTAACTGTTCTGTGTGCTGAATGAGGACATGCAGAACACAGTAGGCCTACAAAGAAACTCAGCTGAAAACAGAAGATCAAGAAAAAGCATTAGAGTAAAAGTAAGTTTCAGGGAAATGTGTGGAAATACAAATGTTGATGAATTCAATCAGATTTTTTTCTTTATATCCTCGAAGAGGATATAAGAGAGAGATCAAAACTTGTTTTAATCTGTAATTCATTCAGAGTGGATGTGGTTAATCTGGAAGTGCAACTAATACTAGGAGTAAGCATTTAGCTCTTCACAAGTGGCCAACTGAATCGTCATACAATCTAACCTTTCAGACACCTTAAGGATGGAGGAACACTCTAGTGCAAATTCTCCCTCATCTGACTCCTGGAAAGAATGTAGCAGCCCTGCAAAAAAGCTTTACCATCTGGAAGGATTTACCAAATCTAATAAATGACAAAGTCTTCTACCTGTCAATCTCAAAACTGGTTTTGTAACATTTGCAACAGTTACTCCCCAAAACCCTCAGGGTTGCTAGACACTAGGAAAACTCAGGGTTACTGATCATGCAAGCTTTTTCTAATAGCACTTTGTATATGTATCTCTGCACAAAATTTTGATATATCAGGACAAAGGAATAGTCCTGAATATAAACACTCATTACAAAAACTCCATTCTGAAGTGCAGTATATTATGGCATTGAGTACAGCTATTTACAGAAAAGCAAAACCTGCAGAAAGTTGTGAAAGTACAAATAAATCTCTGTCAAAAATTTTCTCAACTGGTTTCCATTTCCCAGTGTGCGTACCGTACAGTTCAGCTAGTTCAAATCTGATGTGCTAAATGTTCAGCTATCTGTGCTCATCAACCATGCACGAATACTTCATAAATATAATATACCTTTATCATTCCATGTATGCATTGCTATTACCTTATTTTGATAAAACCCTGCCTCGCTAATTAGTGGTTTATTTCTTGGAAAGGCCATAGGGCTTGTGTTACTGTGTGGCAAATTCTGTACACTTCAAATAATCTTTTTCAGTACAGTGATTTCTGTTGGTTACAGTACTGAGAATCCCATCTATTGTTTAAGGAATTTTATAGTTTAAACGTATTTCAATAAAAAATAGAAGATTCATACCCAAAACACATTCCTTTAGTCACTTTCAGTGCCCTGCATATGAGAGGTAAGTTATCAGCTTACTTTGAAAATCACTGTAGGTAGAGCTACAATGATTTCTCCTAGAAAGTTAATACAATTCAATCAAATCAGCTCATAATATGGTTTTCTATGAATTTAGATTTTGCTATAAACCAAGTCAACCCTCAGAAAAGATCCAATGAGAGCAGCATATATACATCATAAATAACTTCGGTGCTCCAATGTTATGAGCTTTACCATTTTCTCTTCACTTTCATAGGGTTAAACTTTTCAATTACTGTTTCAATTACTTTTCAATTACTACCCAGATGTAACCTACCACCTATATTCCTGCAGTCTAGCATTTCTACCAAAATGAATGTGGAAAAACCTATCTTCTCTGGCAGTGCTGGAATCACATCTCCTCAGTGCACTGCTCATGTTCAGCATCTGCGTTAACAGTTAACATAAAAATGACACATACAATTCTATAACAAATAAACGACAGGGTTGAATCGGTCTTTGGTGTATTAGAAAAAGAGTACTTATTTTACTGCTTAAAATGAATTTAGGAGCCTTAATGTACTCTAGAATTTGAACATAGTTCCCTTGATCTGCTTAAGGTGGAAGCGGTAACAACGCTTATCTTCTATAACTTTTTCTCTATATATTTCATTTGCTTTATGGTGGAAGCTTAAATGCATAAAGCACATAAACTGCTTCTGACACTGCTCTTGGCTGAGGCCCCTCAGCACAAGTGCAGAAGATCCTTTACACTCTCAGGTGTAGAATGATCATAAAATATTATTGAGTTATTTTTTTATAAAACGTTTTAATTTAGGAATCTCTTAATACTACCTTAACAACCTTTCCACGGGTACACGATTTCCTACTTCATTTCTAGAAATGTATTTATTTCAGCTGAGAAGTGAGGATAGGGCTTGCTTCTCAGTTTGACTTACCAGTACATTTGTAATGTAATTAAAAAAAGAAAAAACCCATAAAGCTTTTATACCTATGAATATAAACCTCTATTATATAGGAGTGTTCACAAAGCTATAACAGCAAATAATTGCATATAATGCAAGTAAAAAAAAAAAGTAATATTTGATTTTGTACTTTTGATTTATATGTGCTATATACTACTTACACATTGTGCACTTGAACGTATTGAGTTGGTATAGGCCAGTATATTTTAAATACTCATTATTTACTTTTCAGCTTCAAGAAAAATGTCCATAATGTAAAGTCCTACTTGCAAACGCTTTGATTTATAAATCATTAATCCGATTGAGCTGCTACAATACATTGCTGCTGTATGGGTTCTACAGATTCATAGTAAATTCAAGTGCTGAAAGGTACTGTGAACCTTACACTGAATTTCTTAAGCGTACACGGTAGTAATCAGTAATCTCAAAAGAATGTATCGGCTCACTTCCTTAGAATAGCTATAAGATATTCAATTTATTTTCCAAATATTTCAATGCATTTCTACAACTAAGCTAACCTGATTGCTTTGTTATCGGAACATATTCTTTGTTATCTTGCCATTTTTGCTTTATAACATCATCATTTTAGGAGGAACTTCCCATTGTACGTATTTCCTGTGGTATTATAGCATCTTTCTGACGTTAAAGTCCCAAAATATTTGTATCAATACTATTGATAACTCCAACAGAAGTGACACAGAAGCAATCACACTGTAGCACAGTAAAGATCTACCCAGATTAGTGCCCTGCCTCCAGCAATGGCCTTTATCAGAGAATTTAAATGCCTTGTTATTGCAACTGTAAAAATAACTGTCTAAATCCCAGTGCCCTACAATGTAACCAAATGCAGTGCATATGAGATAAAGCTGATGTTGCTTTAATTTGTCAGAGGTTTAAACATTAAAAAACTATGCAGATGTATTTTCATGAATGTCACCATCCCTAGAACAAAATGTCTTTCACAAAACCATACTTTATTCTTAATCAAATAATACAAAAACTTTTCACATTTTACTTTCTCTTTTGTTATTTAGTAGGGGATTTCTCTGCTGTTCGGTTCTCTAACTGTTCTTCAAGCCTGGAAAAGGTTTGCTTTAAACAACTGCAGAGCTATTTCATAAATTGTTGCCATTTTTCTTGTTACATTCTCCTTTGAAGAGGTGCTTACAAAAAAGGGCAGGCTGCTGCTGCCCCGAAAATACAGCGTATGACATTATCTGTGCATGCTTTCTTGTTACTCCTCACTCACTCACCCATGGGTGACTGTAGCCAGGTGCTGTAGCTGGGGTTATATTTGGTTTGCCAGTTCTTGCGAGTACAGATTGTCTGGTTTTCCCCCTGAGTTTGCAGGGATCTAGCACACAAGTTTCAATTTCAATAACTAACTCTCCTAGCTGTCATAATAGTATGTAGAATAAACCCCAGTCTCTCACTGAAAATCTCCTGATTTGATCATATTTAAAAATATGCACCCTTATAAGAAGGTTTGTAGAGTTGCACTAATGTGATTCCCCAAGCTGTGCTTTTAAAATATGTATCCACTCCTCTTTTATGTTATTTCTAAATTTATGGCACTCCCGTGAATGTTCTGCCAATAAATTGCCAGTCCTGCATTATTCATTGAAATAATGCATAATACCGTAGGAATCCATTTCAAAATAATTAGCACTAGTAAGCCCTTTAAATTTAACAATAGATGAAAAGCCATCTGCCTGCTGCTTTAGATTCGTTAAGTAACCAAGTCTAAGTCAAGGTATTTCAGAAGCTTAACAGAGCAAAATAATTAGAGCCAAAGTGAACCATAATTATACATTTGTTTAAAACATTCCCAAGGGTTTTGAATGCTAGTGTAATATACCTTCTTCAGACATACAAGCTAAACAGGCAACCACTAAACAGGCAGCCCACGAGATTTTCAATTGTCAAGAGACATTAAGATTGCTGCCACAGAATCACGACTGGCTACAGTGAGAAATCAGTATCTAAATGGCATGTAAAGGTAGACCCCTTGAATATTGATTAATAAGGATTCTTCAAAAGAACAAAGATTTTGAAAAACCTGATTTTTTTAAAGAAAATCCTCTTTCCAAGCATCATCCAGCTACTCTTCCTCCATTAATACAACCCCATAGAGGCTGCATAAGCCCCCTAGTCCACCCAGTCAGTGAGTGGGAGGATGCCCAGTGCTGTGTCACAAAGGAAAGGGCGCAAAGAGACAGCCAATAAAAATACTCAGCACCAAAAGAAATTTGAACTTCTCTGGTGCATAAGTATTTCTGCCACCTCCAGAAATCTCACCATTTTGTATTTTATGTACTTTTTAGGATAATGTCATTGTTAGTAGATAGGAGATGGAGCTGCTGTTTGTCTTTCTATGACCTAACATATACTATCGAAGAAACCAAAACTGTCACAGGTTAGTTCTCACTTTGGACTAGAGATAGTCGAACTCCCAGCTCCCACTCTTCAAGCCAGGGTGGCATGGTCACGGAAGTAGACTGGCTGGGAGAAATTCCCACCTTTTCAACCAAAGCTAGGTGTCTGCATCCAAATTAGGAGAGTAATAGGTCTGGTTTTAAGCTAAATTTTTAATCAAGTAGTGGGAACAGGAGGCTAAATGGAAAACCACTAAATTTACAATCTCTAATTGCTCTTTCCTTTATACATTTTGTCCAGGTATTTGGGAAAAACAAAAAAAAAGACAGAAATATTCCATCTGTTTAGTCAGGCTG
The DNA here is from genome assembly GCA_033439905.1 of Ceryle rudis. Lineage (NCBI taxonomy): Eukaryota > Metazoa > Chordata > Aves > Coraciiformes > Cerylidae > Ceryle > Ceryle rudis. Next base: position 7,752 of record JAAGNO010025085.1, read on the forward strand.
GACACGTATCTTTTTACTTTTTGAGCCAAATCTTTGGACCTTTTTTTTGTTGATTTTTCAAAACAGAGTCATTTTAGTCAATGTTTGCCTGGAAATTGTTTGCATAGGAACAGGTATGAGAGTACTGTTCAAGTACTCCGGTACACATGCTGCCCAAATTGGCCTGTTTTGCTAGCAGGCAGTTTAACTCTTCTGTCTGAGGCCTGATCAATAGGAGAATTTCAAAGTACTTCAACAAATCCTACTCCTGGATGGCAAATTCAATATGCAAGTAGAACAAAAAAAAAATTTATGTAGACTTCTTCTGGAGTTGAACATTGCCCAACATGAATAGATAAATATTACATAAAAATTCTGCTCAATTTGTCATCTGTTTCACAAATGAGTATTTCAGTTCTCAGTGATTTGTCTGCAAGTGTTTTCGGGTGTATACACCATCAAGTTGAATTTTCTTTTACAGGTCATTCAACCAATGTTCAAACACTTTTTAATTACCACTTTCTCATCCTTTCTGTCCTTGAATAGGTGGAATGCTTCTCGGCTTAGTATTTTACAGAACTATCAGTCCGTAAAATAAAGAAATGATAGAGTTAATTCAATTTTACTATTAATTGCATCAAGAAATGTCCTGTTGCATACTGATGGTCCACCTGGACTAGTATTCAGTTTTTGAAAGTGATAATAGGACTAGATATTCATCTTTCTGTGCTCCATTCCCCATGTTGTTCATGTTCCAGATGTTAGAAATTAAATCCTTGGTATTGAAATCTTCCCTCTATGCCTTTATGGATATACGGCCCATGAAATTTTTAAAGCATCCAATGCCATCTGCCTTCACATCACGTTCCATAAATTCACTGACCACTCTTTCTTTTCTCTCTTTTCAACTGTTCTCTCTGGTCCTCATAAAGGTTATGTGCACATTTGATGGTAGATCACTCCCACTGAAGTGTACAGGCTCCTGGGAGTCCACAGGTCCTGTCATAGGCAGTGTCTCCTTATCCTTCAGAGACTATCCTTTTTAAACACCTATAAGTGGAAAAAAAATACCAGAACTTCTCTTCTGTGAGGAGTTCTAAGTATTTTTAGGTTTTTAATGACAATTTTGGAAACTGAATTGGTACAGAAGTTTTGAATATTGACTAATTCTAATTTCTGAATTAAGTACAACTTCAGATACTTGTCAAACTCACATTTGTACTTCCAGATTTGTTATTGCCCTACAGTGCCCGTTCAGCAACAGAAACTGCAGCCTAACAGCTTCAAGCTTCCTGCAATGCAAAATCCGTGTGACTATGCCACAGTTAAACCCCAAACAGAAACTGGTTTTTAATGCACGTTCCCTCAGTCTTCAGGACTTCACAGTAGTCCTTTGCATACAAATAACCAGACATTTGAATAGGTGTGAATTCTTCTATCAGCACCAGCAGCTATAAATAAGTAGTGAAAGCTGTTTATCACCACCATTTGACACAGCTGACAGTGTTTACTCAGTTCAGGCTCTTCACAAAGACAGCTACTTCTCATTAATACAGAAAATTATATTCATGCAGGTCAGGGTTAAGGTAATTGGCGAAGTATGAGAAAGGAAGTATATGCTACCATTGTCAGCCCCAAAATGAAGTGTGAATAAATATATAACATATCACTTTCACTACATCATACACAGCAGATAATATGTGAAGAACGCGAACGCTTTGCAGAATGCATAGTACTGTTGGGAAAGCAACAGTGTGAAATGGTGCTGATACACTTCATTCCAAGAATATCTAGGGAAAAAAAGATCTTCTGGATGTAAATTCCCTTTTAAAATCTGTCTATAGATAACCTACAAAAAATAAGTAATTGGTTTTAAATGTAATTATTAGAGAGGCATCCACTGTTGTTAGTGAAAAATATCAGAACAGTTGAGCTTTCTGTAAAAGTTAAGAATGTGTGACCAATGTGATTTATGAAGCATGGACCATGTAATCCATTTAAAGTTTGATGCTGCTACGTATTGCTAAATCAATTGTTCTCATAAATAAACTATGACCTGAAAAAAGCAGAAATGTCTTTCACTAATAGTTTATACTAAGAGGATATAGGGAAATCAGTCCTATGTTTGTGACTTTTAAAATAGCCACCTCAGTGATATTCACTAACAATGGAGTAGACACTGTGATTAGGTATTGTTAAGTGTAAGTCATGAGGAGGTGGGACAAGATCATTATCATACTTGTCAATTCAAGTATGTATCAGATACCTGGGTAAACAGGAAAATATTCAGGGCAAGATATGATTGTTGTGATGTGTAGGTATCTATGAGTGCAATATCCTGCTCCATGGGATGAGACCATATTCGCAAAACATGTATTACATAGAACCATTTATTTAAGTACTCCTGGACATAAAGTGTTGACATCGCACAGTCGAGAGAGAAAATAATGTGTGACCCATCATGATACCAGAGCTGCAAGTCCTTATTACCAATGAAAGTCATGATACTATGATGCATCTAAGACACATCAAACATGTCCTTGACGCAGCACAGACGTGGCCTTATGGCTTGAAGACTCCTTCCTGCTCCACATCATGGCTGCATTTAGCTTTGTCTAAACTAAGAAAATAGAGACCAGGTATTCTGTAGTGGATGGTCTGCCAGGGAGACAGAATCCTTGCTGTTTAGAAGACAAGACTCCTGTCCTCAGGGTTTTTAGACCCCCAGCTCACACCACCAAAAGCTACTGAGCTAAGTAGCTTTGCAGAATTGCAACTTTCTTAGCTGGGAACCAGTGAAAACAAATTAAATGGCTCTTTCCAAATCCACTAAGGCAATGCTTTCATATAGATATCAAGACCAGCGCTTCAGGTTGTAGGCTAATCTTAGCTTAATGGACTTGATGAAAAAATCCTACGGTCATGTGACTTCACAGTCATCCACATACGAAGTTGACTGCATTTACAACTTCCTCTAAATACCAGGTAGTTGCTGAAAACAAGACACCAAATTCCAACCCCTCCCATTCTATGATTATGTGGACCACTGCACTGTTAAATTATGGTAATTTTTATGTTTTCTTTTGTCAATTCAATCTGTACTTCATATTGTCCCTGAATCAACAATGAGGAAGGAAAGGGATGCGTGGCTGACAGTTTGTGGTGTTATAGTTTTAAGGCATTAATAAAGATAGGAGATATTTTTCTAGTGATTATTAAATAAAGTACTTCAATCATTCAAGCTTCTTACTCGCAAGAGTGGTATCTCTTGCCCTATGCAAATCACTGAATCCTCTTATTTATACTAAGCTTCTGCAAAATGGAAATAATAACAGAATGTGATGTAGTCAGATATGCAGATCTAACTGGGACTAAGAGATCTCAGCCATTTGCTATTACTTAACTGGAAGTTACTTCTTTACACGTTAATGTCTTACAATGTATTGCAAATAGGCATTCTGCAGCACAGTGATGGGGGCTTGCTTAAATGAGACACAGTTGCTAAACTGCAGCATGATCTTGAATTTCCATAACACTTAATAAATGGATCTTTTTTAATGGCAAGTAGTAAATAACCAATGCTATGTCCTAATTTTGCTCCTGTTTTTCAACGACTCCTTAAGTTCCTTTCATTTTGTTAGATCAGTGTATGAATGTTGTACTTACACAGTGTTTTATGGCTCTTAAGCTGCAGGCTGGAGACCATCTCAGCTAAAGCACTATCACTTCATCATCCTAGTGACTGAGCAGCTCCTTGGTTTGGATATCTCCAAGGTGTAATAGTCTCTACTATAATTTTTAAGTAATGGTTGAATCAAACGTAGGGAAAGCAGCCCTACTCCACCTCTTACATAAACACCTCCAAACTGCAAGAAAAATCTCTATGGTTTATGAGGACAAACCTTCAAAACAAGCAACTCCTTTAAACCTACTGACAAAATAAGTAACATAAATGTACTGCAAAAAGGTGTATGGAAAAGGCAAAGAAATGTTTATATTTATAGAATGTGTATTTGGCCCATTCTGGCATTGTTCTGCTGCGATAAATGCAGCAGCTTCTAAATGTATTCTTTCCAAAATTATTTTTACCTACACAATGTTATGAAATGAGAAATAGGGCAGCAGTTCTCAGTCTTACTGGAAAGTTTCTTATTTTCACTCTTCTCATGTATGGATGTTGACAAAAGCTATTGAAGAAAACCATGGAGAGCTCAAACTGCTGAAATCATAATGGTATATCAAAAACATGGAAAGCTGCACAGCAAATTTTGTCTTATTTGGAGGACATCTGGACAGTAAAACATAGAAACACAGAAACGTCTGAGCTGGAAGAGACCTCTAGAGGTCATCTGGTCCAACCGCCCTGCTGAGAGCAGGGACAGCCTCAGCTAGAGCAGGTTGCTCAGAGCTCTCTCAAGCCTCACCTTGAATGTCTCCAGGGATGGGGCCTCAACCACCTCCCTGGGCAACCCGTTCCAGTGCTCCACCACTCTCCTGGTAAAGAACTTCCTCCTTACATACAACCTATATCCACTCCTTTCTAATTTAAAACCATTACCCCTCGTCCTTTCACTCCAGGCCTTTGGAACCAGGCCCTCTCCAGACTTTTATCAGCTCCCTTCAGGCACTGGAAGGTGGTTATTAGGTCTCCCTGGGGCCTTCTCTTCTCAAAGCTGAACAATCCCAGCTCCCTCAGCCTGTCCTCATAGCAGAGGTGCTCCAGCCCCCTGAGCATCTTCGTGTCCCTCCTCTGGACCCTCTCCATCAGGTCCATGTCCTTCCTGTGCTGAGGGCTCCCGAGCTGGACGCAATATTCCAGGCGAGGTCTGACCAGAGCAGAGTAGAGCAGAAACAAAGAAAGAAAGAAAGAGCCAGCCTGCCTTCAGGACAGCATGAGCTTGGCAAGGCTGCAAATGATATATTTGCTCCCGAAGAGAAGATAATTTATTGCAAGCTGCAGAGTGTTCAAGTGCATTAAAAATCCATTTCGAGGTGTACAGATCTAAGGACTTTCCACCAAAAATATTCTTCATAAGATTTTGATTAAGCTGGGTGCTTAAGCATGGAAGCACCTAAAAGCTTGATATCAATATAATAAATACTGCTCTATGGATCAGTTTAAACTAACAATTCCTATGTATACTCCTGACATCTGCATGTACACCAGACATCCCCTGTGTCACCACCGTCCAAAACTATGTTCTTACTACTTAGTTTCATGTTGACATTATCTGTCAAAACTGCAGCCGCTGTAGTTTTTTCTGTTGCAGCCCATGGTTTGCCAATCACTGATTTGGGCTACAGTCTTTATGGACATACCTAGCTATGAATGAGCTGTATTTTTTTTTCTGTGCCTTTGAAACTGTCGTGGTGAAATTAAACATGTCCTTTGCACTATAAAATGCATCTAATTAACTAGCAGAAGGATAGGTAAAATTCATTCTTAGTATTACCAAACTGTCAGCATTTGGAAAGTGAAACAGTGACACAGACATTTCATCCTCTTTCAAGGACAGCACATTTAGAAATGAAGATGACACGTGCATATTTTATGGTAGGCATAAAACTTAGCAATAGCATGAGATTTTCTCAAAGATAGCAAAGTTGCTCCCTATTTTCTCCTCTCCCTGAGCTGTGTCTGTGACCTCCTGATCACTTCCAGATGCAAAGTTCTAGCTGACAGATGTCTTCAGAATTAACACTACCTATGGTAGCCTTGCTTGTTATATCTTTGTCCTTCCAGCAGTGATCAAGTTTTATTAGTTTAAGGTTCTATTGTTCACCTTAGGTGAAACATCTTACTTACGATATAATTCTTCTGATGTCAGCCAATTTAAGGTGGAAGAAGCCTGGCACAACATGCAGAGTAAACTTAGAAAGTCTGTGGAAAACTAACACCAAATCTTTGCTTATTGTCTACACTAATCACTTTTGTAGAGAAAGGAATTTACCACAGAAATATAAATTCTTAAGCAGTGTTACCTCATCCTCACTTGCATTTTTTTGGAAAGATGATACTTTAGGCATCCTAAGAACTGATTAAATTGTGGGCTGAGCGATTTGCAAAGGATATGCATTTTGAAAATATAAAAGTGCTTTTTTTTTTCTGCCTTTGTCTTTGCAAGTGTTCGTTCTTAGCATTTTCAGACCATTTTTTTTAATTTCATATCAGCAGACAAGATACATTAACTGTCACCTGAAATAGGAAACATAAAGTAAATCACAGATGGAAATGGTTTATAACAATTACTCAAGTGTCAGATGGAGAACAAGCCGTGAGTAGGCGGTAGCAAATCTGAAAAGGACTTTATGCTCTGGAAGAGATGCAAAAACTGCCAAACTGTACCTTTTTAATATTCCCCCCATTCTTAGATATAAAATAAAATTATCCAAGGGCAGTGAAAAATACCCTGTCATTGACAACAATTACCAGCTGCTCCTGGATATCGTGTCTTTTTATTTTTGTTTTATTCGTTCATTTGACAGATACTTGTCCTGTTTTGCAAGATAACGTACAGACACAATTCAACCTCCCAAAAGGAAAAGCTGTTTAGTCTAAATTCTCTTCAGGAAATAAATACGAGAGATTGAGGACCCTGTGACCATTACATTCGACAGAATTTCACAGTGTATGGAAATCGTATCTCTTTATATTACTGATGAATATTCTAATCTAATCTGAATCTAACGTCAATCTGCATGTTCATTGTAAGAGCTTTTATTGCACAAGAGTGGCACTGCTCTGTGAATATCTACTGAATCAGTCCTTGACTATATCATCAGACAGCAACCTGGACTGCAGAACTATGAGGAAAGAATCATGGTTTGATTGTAGCTAACGCTACCTCTGATTCAGTAAGTGTTTTAAGAATGGGAGGGGTCCACTGGGCATATGTGCACCGTGCTGTATACTTTCTATAATCAACACACCCAAAAATCTGGTCAGTAATAAACCTATGGTTTTGTTACAAAAGTGTTTTCTCTTCTAAGGACTTCTAAAACCAGAAAATGTTCACAGGATCACAGGGTCACAGAGTGTCAGGGGTTGGAAGGGACCTTGGAGACCTCTGAGTCCAACCCCCCCTTGCCAGAGCAGGATAATATAATCTAGCAAAGGTCACAAAGGTTCCAAACAATGCAGTCACACTGTGAGGAGTTCAAGCAGAGAGCTACCTTTGAGTATCGTCAGCCTCACTGGCTTATGCAGAAGGCAATGTATTTGGGCCACCCTTCTCAGAAAGGAGAAGCTTCCTAGTACAGCATGGTAATCCAATCACAGCAACCATTTTTCAGATCATTGGTACGTTCGTTATATTTGAGGTTTTCACCTTTAGCCAATTTCCTAGCTTGATAGCACACACTCATGCCTGAAGTTAGTTAAGGATTTCTCCCCTATGCCCCACTCTGAAAGTGCCATCTCTTAAGCTCCAAACTCTGCTTCTACCCCAACTTCTGACCAGTGGCTGGCAGTACAGAATGGTTGTGGAAGCATTCATCATGAGACCACAGAGATGAAACCAGCCTGGCCTGGGGGCACAAAAGTTCTGTAGGTTCTCCTGTGGTACTATAGTTGCCTGCTCCTTAAGTACTGAAACAGGAGAAGATGAAATGAATACTGATCAAGTCAGTCCTAACTCCTCCTGGGGGTTCTTTCTTCCTTTAATTCTTCCAACATACTGGAGGGTGAGACAGACATAAGGCAGGCCTGGGGACATACTTTGATATGTTAACTTTCCCATCTCCTATCTCCATTTCCCAAGAGTCATCCTATCATGAAGAAAACCTGTGCCCTCCTTTAGGGTTTACCTTCCCTGTACATTGGAAATTAACACAAAGCAAAGGTACGCTGCAAGGTACCTGCAAGCTTTTACTGAACTGTGAATCATTCTGGGCTGCTTCTGGCTAAGAAGCATTATGGAAATTGATTTTGTACTGCAGTAGTTAGAATATGCAACAATAAAAATGTTAAGAGCTTTCCGTATAAAAGGTGAAGTTGTTTCCACTGCATTCATGGCAAGATAAAAGTTTCTACTGGCACATCCAGTCATTCTTTGCACAGCCTTTATTCATGATACTCCTTCAGTGCAGCAGTTTAGTCTATGTTGCAAAAGGTTGGTTTAGAGTCTCTACAGGAAACAAGGTAAATTATAAATAAATCCAGTTTATCTCAGTGCTATGGTGCAGCCGGCTGCACTAATGCTTATCACATTAAAACTAAACTGAAACATTGTCAAATCTGTTCTGTTAATTGATGCACGTAAATTCTTGAACAAGAGGAAAACATGTTTGAAAAAGCTCCTTCCAACACACCCAGCTTGTAGGAGCTGTTCCCTTTTTCCTCTTCATTGACTAAAGGCCAGTTCTATATTAAAATACATTCTCTGTTATTTTATTTCTCCTCTGTAATTCTGGACCAGAAATCTCTGGGTGCTAAGGGTAATCTCTGCATCTATGCAACCCTAATTTGAAGATTCAGGAAAGCTACTTTTCCGAAATTGAACTTTCTGGTATCTTTTACTATACTGTTGTTGGTTTGTTATCCTGAACTGCCCCCTTGTGTTTTTTGACTAGAAGCAAACATTTTGTTCCAGTGTGTAAAGTGAAGGAGCTCTTGATAGGTAAATATTTATTAAAAAAAATACATTAGCACCTTTTGAAAACAACATTAAATCTTAGTCTGTGAACAGAAACAGTTAAATCTATCTGTTATTTTTTATAACTCAAAGCTACAGATGCTGCTGTACTAGCAGATGTTGTACTGTTTCTGAAAGTAGGGGGAAAATTGGTCAACAATATGAAAGGATGAGCATCATCACCAATTTGGACTAAAGGGATAGATCTCCATCAAAAGGCATAAGCTTCTCTTTCTGCAGATCAATATCAGAGAAATTAGAAGATTAAGTGCATTCAATGAATACTACATTTGAGCTAATCTCTAAGTCAAGCTTTTAGTAAACTTTCTACTAGATAACAAGATATACTCTAATGGAAAGTAAAACCAGAGCTATCACAGCAGAGCCTCCATCAATGTAAAAAATACATGAACTAAAATTGATGAATCAGTTCAGGGGAAAAAAAAAAATAAAATACAGCAACATCTCTGTATCCTCCTTATTTTTAGAACATGGACAAAAAAAAAATGCCCTTCACATTCACGGACACGTTGTGATTGAGAAGTACTAACATACTGTTTGAAAATCAGTTCCCTTATTTTGCGCTGTCAAAAATTAACACCAAGAGAGATACTTGCACCTATGTGACAAAGGTTAAGTGGCAGCCACTGTTTAGACAATTTCCAACTTTTCTTGTGGAACTTTATAATCGAACCCTAAAAAGTCTGGTGAGAGGAAGTACCCCCATATAATTCCCTCTGAAAGAACATACAGGTCAGACGGGTGTTTTTTCTAATGCATGCATAGATCTGCAATCTTCAGACTTGAGTAGTTCAGCTTTGATAATATAGGCAATATTTACTAGTAATAACTTTTTAATTTAATCCCAGACTGAACTCCCAAGTATCTCCCACATATCAGAGATACTTCTAAAACTAAATTGTCTTCTTGTGGAAATGTGATTTCAATAATGCCCAAGTACTGTAATATAATATAAAGGGTTAAACTTAATGATGAGAGAGCACCACAGGTTTGGGTACAATGAGCGAAGAACGGTATTCACCTCTGCACTTTCCTTTCAGTTATATTCTATGTGGAATCATACACAATCTTTGTATCCTATTCATATGGAAAGACTTCTCTTGCCCCTAACAGGAAGACTATATATATATATCCCACATTTTCCTAACAAGATGTAACTCATTTTACCAACATATCTCTGAAAATGTCTTTAGCAAGAGAAAAAGTTATGATGTGAGGCTTAGACAGGAATATTCCAGTACGTTATACAATCAAAATGTTACTGAAAAGACTTTAAGAAAAGAAAGTTCATCCTTTATGTCACTATGTGATGTCTCATTACCCAACTACAGTAAATGCAGGTGGAAGCGTTCATAGGCAGGAACTGCGCGAGATGAGGGATAACTTGACATATTACAGGCAGGTCATGGCTCTTGATCTGTGACACTTTCTGTTGAGCACTACAGGGAAGGAGATCATAACAGTCACTTTATATAAAAGAAACATAATCATCACAGAAAATCAATATGAGATTTCAGTTTCACCTATATAAAGGAGGTAGGAGAGACATGAGATGCTGAAGCAACTGAAAAAGGTATCGCATTAAGTATAACATTAGCCAAGTGTATACTTTTTTCAGCTATGTCCTGTTACAAATTGACAGCTTCTAGCTTTAAATAAATGTATTATTTCACACCTAAAATTGGAGATCAGCTTGTCAACTGATTTGACAAACAACAGACACACACTATCCCCATTAGAGATCCTCAAGAATTACATGCTAGAATATCCAGTGTCCTAACATATTCTTTCATGGTATTAAGGATGTTCTTTTTCCACAGGAGCATAGAGTAACTTAAGAACAGCTTTTGCAGCAAACAGTAGGGAAAGAAATGGTTTTCAGAGGCTAGTAACAATTAAGAAGTTTCTCTGGCATATACCAAGATGACAGAAAGAAAACTTGAACCCTGAGAGCATCAAGAGAAAATGCAACAAAATTATGAAAGCTCAAAACTAGGAAAGCTCAAAGTGAAAATGAAGTGAAACAAACTCTGGAAGACATTCAGCTACCTAAGCACAGACATATTCTGACATTTTAGACACTGTGTGGTGACCAAGATGCCCTCGCAGATCTAGGAGATACCATGCAAGAGGGTCCATAATTTTTGGAAGCTGGAAGTCAGCTACACTTCAGGTATCTCAAATGGTCCTAACCACCTGTGTTTGAGCAACTGAATCCCTCTGGACCATTTATCATCAGCTTAGAGAAAAAGACATGTTTAGGACACAGTGAATCTGCTTTACATTAGACGGCTACATTACATGGAAATCTTTCTCTCCATTGACCACAGCAAGAGCTATATCTGTGTAGACATATATACTTTAGATTTGTATATTTAGATACAGCAATCTGACCACAAATGTTCTGACACTACTGAAAAAAAAACCCTAGGAATTTGTTTCAGCATCTTTCAGTGACTTTTTTTTTTTTTAATTGACAATTCCCTTCAAAATACTTTCATTTCAGTGAAACTTCACTTTTTAATAGATAAAATTTTAAGGTCACTCTCTTATATAATATATTAAGTATATTCAGTTCCACTGATGTCTACAGTGTTTTTATACAGGTGTGAACTGTATTTTTTTGCTCCTCATAGCTTTATTTATAACTCATCATGAAGTTAATTATCAATTGCATAACTAGAAAATGTTCTGAAGAAAGAGAGGGGGTTTTATCAGAACATTAATCCCTGAAAACATGCAGCATTTTGCATTTTAATTTGCAATAAAATTTGCAATTTTAATTTTTGTGTCCTTAAACTGGTGCCAGTAAAGCTACTCACGTGAGTGTTTTCATCAAGATCAATGAGGAATCAAGCCTCACACTTGACCAGAACAAGCAGTGAGATAAGCAAGCCTTGTATTTAGAAACAAGATTTTAAGACAAGTCAAGAAATTATGGTAAATTTGGTCAGGTCTTAACACTGAAACATGTATTGTGCAACACAGACACGTCAGAACATGAGCTAGAAAAATGTGAGTACCCAAAAAAAAAAAGTAGTATCTTACCATGCAATAAAACATTAGACAACATGTAGTTCTAGAAGAATAATAACCACCCTAAAGTAATTCTGACCATGTGACTCTATCTTTTTAACCAACCAGGAAAGCCTGTAGGATTAAATTCAGTAGAATTCGTATTACATAATTAAAGATTCATTTGGGCCAGTTTTTTAGAAATAGCTATCTTAAGAATAAAATTAATTCCTTAACTTTCTAGAGAAGAATAGATATCTAAAGGCTACATTTTAATTTGAAATGCATTTGCCAATGTTTTGATTGCTTGTCTGTATTTTTTAACTTAACGACAGAATATTTGCTTTGCATCATGCCCCAGATTTTACATTTACATAGCCCTTGAGGATATTTTGCCATATAGGAGAATGCAAGACAAGGAAAGGTATAAATGCACTGTCAGCCACCAGCAGGAGAAGACTGTCAACTCTTTAGTTCACCAGATTAAAAAATAAAAGAAAATGAGATCATTTGATACAGTCACCAGCAATTAAATGGAAGGACTGAGTACAATGCAAGGAGCAAGCAAGGCATAGAGTGTTATGTGTGCAAACACGAGACAGTATGACTGATGTAGAATAATCTGAAGGATCCCCCAGTGCCAGCAGGGCTTCGGTGTGATTTTACCAGAATATTTCAGTGTCTCCATGCATTTCTGCAAGATGCATGGACTGTAGCAAGAAGGAGATGGCTTCTGTGGAATTCCTCTTCATTAATCCCAGAGAAGCTGAATACTGAGTTCCCTACAAGTTGCCGTCTTTTCCAGGTTGTTGTTGCTGTTTCTAACCTTGCAATAAATACAGTGTCAATGAGTTAAGTAGAGAATGTAACCTGAGGGAGAGAAGAGATTTTCAGCCTCCTCTAGGGAAGCCAGATAGATGGCTGTCTGCACAAGAAGGTCACAGAGTGATTGTAGTGCAGCAGGGAAGGTTTCAAAGAAGCAATAAAGCATCTTTTAATGCTGGGTACTGGAATGGAAGTGTCCAGGTTTGAGGTGGGCATGGGTTACATTCAGGACATAGGAGAAAATTTCAGTGAAGGAAAATACAGATTATTGGCACATCTGATGGTTTAAGGATATTGTAGGTAACTGGTGAGTAAGGGCCGGGTGGAAGAGTGTAGAGTTATTCTGGAGGAGATTACCGGTTGAGGGGCTAAAGGGGCAGCTGGAGAGCAGAGAGCTGGGTCTGACAGAATCTTAACTTCTGCCTCTCATCCTAAAGGGCTAGGACAGTTTTTAATTCTTTAGAAGAAGATCATAGCAGAGTACAGTGTATCGACATCCTTTCTCCTCAAAATTATTATCACTCACGTTTTTCATAGTGCCCTTATCCTCACGCTTCCCCCTTTCAACCACAGTCATCCACGTAAGAAGCAGAAGTAGCGGGATATGAAAGGACAGGAATGGGTGCATAAGAACAGTCTGCTAACTGAAGACCTAATGGTGGTTTTTGGGAGTCAGCTATTTGTGGTGCACTGTGCACACAGTGCTGGATGTTTCATTTTTGTACCAGATCGATTCAATACAACTTTTGCCAGTCTCATTCATCTGGGCCTTCCGAAGATTGCATTTGTAAAACTCACTATAGCACAGAGAACATTAAGTAAATACTGAAGCGGATTGTCACTAGTGATGTTGTTCCAGCAGATGTTTTGAGATCTAGCTATCTTTGAAGGGAACAATACACTCCTTATACCATAATAAAGAGTGAAAAATGACAGAATTATGCAGTCGCACTACCAAGAAAAAGTGCTGAATTTTATCTCTAGTATCTAGACTTAATTAGATACTCCTTGGCATGTAATTTGACAGGAAAATATTATGGTTACTATAGGGGGAAATGCAAAAAAGCGTGTTCTAAGGAATCTGGAATACAGTTCATCAAGAATATTTTTCTTTCTGACAAATATGTGTTGAGTTAAAGGTTAAGAAATTTGGCAAAAAATAAACCTCCTTGCATTCCAGCTTGTCCCGAGATATCAGGAGAGCTGTAACTAGTGGAGTGCCCCAGGGATCAGTGCTGGGTCCGGTCCCATTCAACATCTTTATCAGTGACACTGATGACAGGACAGAGTGTCTTCTCAGCAAGTTTGCTGATGACACAAAGCTGGGAGGATTGGCAGATACACCTGAAGGTTGTGCG